>JAYMTN010002304.1:0-11300 GCA_036897425.1 Erodium trifolium | reverse complement strand
CTACTTGACGACCGGTGCGCTTGCCGCGCCCTTTTTGTGGGTTAATTCCCAGGGTGTCAAGCCCGACCTGGTTATTTCTATAGTTTGATAGTTATTATTAGCCGAGCTAATACACAATCTCTGCTTTAAAATACCTATCCTACGTTCTAATTCCCCAAATAATATAGATGGTGTTTGTATTGCAGATGCTCTAACAAACCAAGTACAAGACTTACTGAAACTGTTACAATCGATCGAGAAGAACGCTACTTTATAAATATCGTATCCTAAATTCTAACGAGTCGATCGACATTCCTCTCTTCTACCACCGTCTTTTTTTTTCTTCCTTCCCATTTTGGCTCCTACCTGCACTCAAGAGGCCCATCCTTATCTTGCTTTGGCCGTTTTGTGCAACTTGCTCTCTTATTGTACTATATTGTAGCACCATATGCACAAGAGCAATTACCAATTAGTTGCCAAAACGCGTTTACTTTCATTATTCGATTCCTTCGTGACCAAACATTCTAGTGACCCATGATCAAACATTAAGTACATTTTCAGCATCCTAATAATGTGTTCGGATTTGATTTCTCCTAGGCTGTCATGATTTGAATCACAAACGTATCTTCTTCATCGAATCCCAATGATTCTTACCACACATGTATATTAAAACTTAGAGCATTTCCAATGTAAACCGTATAACCTAATTTGTTCGGTGTTAAAAAACGAGTATTTTGCGAAAGAAAGAAACGGTAGAAACATGACTAATAGAATCGGTCATACAATGGGAATAGCCCAGGTTGAGTGAACAATGATTGTCATACAAGGACTCGTGTCAGTCAGAAATTGGTGCCCCAACCGATCGTGGCTTCAAGTTCGCTGACGCCTCCCTCATCCAGCACTTCGTCCACCTCCTACGAATTCGCTCGGACTAAGCATTCAAAACCCGGATTTATTTAGGGAAGAGGCTCAAAAACCCTGATTCGATCCAAAAAAAATTCGACCCCATTGAAGGTGCTCTCAGGCTCAACTTCTAAACATGTGTATGCATCCGGGTCCACTCGTGGACCATGATGAGGTCATAATTTTTTTTCGGACTCTTATGTAAGGTTCAAAGCGTTCCGACCTCAACATTCGGCTCCTGTCATAATCAAGACAAGTTGAGTTCCCGATAAGCATTGACCCAAGTCCTCACCTTTCCATATAAAGATCTCTCTCCACACTCAACTTTCAGATACTAAGTTTCCAAATGGTGTCTCGGAAACTATTCGGGTTCTTCATGGTAACACTTTCCTACGTTCTTGCCCCCGCACAATCCACCTCTGAGTCGAACCTCGTAGGCCTCGAACTCGAGGCCTTACGAGAGTTCAAGAAAGCCATCCCCGAAGACCCTTTGGGCGCACTCGCGGATTGGGACTCCACCAATAACCATTGCAATTGGTCCGGGATTGCTTGTCAATCGAATCGGGTTCTCTCCATCTCTCTGCCCGAGAAGCAGCTCGAAGGATCCATATCGCCTTTTCTCGGGAACCTCTCGGGCCTCGAGGTACTTGACTTGACTCTAAACTCATTTTCGGGTCAGATACCCTTTCAACTAGGCCTATGCTCCAACCTCTCCGAGCTCGTCCTCTACGCGAACTCCCTCTCGGGCCCTATCCCGCTAGAGCTAGGAAACCTCCGACACTTGCAATCACTAGACTTAGCCAACAATGTCCTAACCGGTAGCATTCCTAGTACCCTTTGTAACTTGACATCGTTGTTGCAAGTTTCCTTCAGCAACAACAATCTCACCGGTTCGATACCGACCGAGATAGGGAACTTGGTTAATCTCCAGCTTCTCGTAGCCTTCGGTAACAACCTAATCGGTCCAATCCCCGTTTCGGTTGGTAAATTAGTAAATCTCCAGGCTCTAGACTTGTCAGACAATAAGCTCTCTTTCCCAATCCCGAGAGAGATTGGGAATCTCGAGAACTTGTTGTATCTTCAACTGTTCTCAAACTCCCTCAACGGTACCATCCCGTACCAATTAGGCCAATGCAAGAGCCTAGCCTTTCTCGAGCTTTATGATAACGAACTTTCTGGTCAGATCCCGAACGACCTTGCGAACTTATCTAGTTTACAAACTTTAAGATTGTACAAGAACAAGTTGAGTTCCACAATCCCATTGTCGTTGTTCAAGTTAACCTCATTGACCCATTTAGGACTATCCGAGAACAACTTGACCGGGATCCTACCCTCCGAGGTAGGATCTCTGAGATCATTGGAGGTTCTGACTCTACACTCCAACAAGTTATCAGGAAAGATTCCTAGCACGTTGACAAGGTTGTCGAATTTAACGTACCTTTCCATGGGCTTCAATTCGTTCGTAGGGACACTTCCTTCCGACATAGGGTCACTCAAGAACCTCAAGAACCTCACCATGAACAATAACCTCCTCGAGGGCTCGATCCCTAGTAGTATCTCGAATTGTACTCGTCTTCTTGTCATAGCCTTGTCGTATAATAGATTCACATCAGAGATTCCCCGAGGTTTAGGACAGTTGAAGAATCTCACCTTCCTATCTTTGGGGGCAAATATGTTGTCGGGGGAAATCCCTATAGACCTCTTCGATTGCTCGAGTCTTCAGTTTCTCGATTTAGGCCTCAATAATTTTACCGGTACACTGAGTCCGAGCATTAGCAAGCTCTCTAGCCTCAGGATCCTGCGCGCATTCTCGAACTCCTTCGTAGGAGACATCCCTCCCGAGATAGGAAATTTAGGACAACTCATCACATTGTTCCTAGACCAAAACAAATTTTCCGGACAAGTTCCACCTGAACTCTCCAAGCTGTCTCTCCTCCAAGGCTTGACCCTCAACGACAATGCTCTAGAAGGTTCCATACCCGACGAGCTCTTCGAGCTGAAACAACTCACTAATCTCGAGCTCCACAACAACAAGTTCACAGGCCATATCCCGAATGGATTGTCGAAGCTCGAGCAATTGGCTTACTTGGATCTTCATGGTAACATGTTCAACGGGTCAATTCCGGGAACCATGGGGAATTTGACCCGGTTGTTGAGCTTGGATCTCTCGAAGAACCGGCTTGTCGGGTCAATCCCGGGACATGTCATTGCAAGCTTAGGGAACTTACAGATATATCTCAACCTTTCGGGTAACAACCTCTCCGGGTCAATCCCCGTGGAGCTCGGTTCGTTGGAAATGGTGCAAGCAATCGACATATCGGGTAACAACCTCTCCGGGTCAATACCCGAGTCGCTCGGGGGATGCAAGAACCTGTTCTCGTTGGATCTTTCACATAACAAGCTCGAGGGTTCGATCCCTCAAACCCTCGCCAATATGTCCACGTTGAAGCTCTTGAACCTCTCATTCAACGAGCTCGAAGGTCAAGTCCCCGTGTTCAAGGACATTGACCCTTCGAGCTTCGCGGGTAACGAAGGCTTGTGCGGGCACCAATCGCTCAAGCCATGCGTCAAGAAGAGCAATCCGCGCAAGTTCTCTAAGAAAGCGCTAGTCGTTTTAGTCGTGCTCGGGTTTTTCTCCGTTCTTCTTGCGTTGTTCCTTATTGTTTCGGTCACGTACCTTCGTCACAAGAAGATCAAATCGGGACGATCCATGGAGAGCGAAGGAGTGGAGCCCGATTACGCGGCGGCTTTGAGCCTCAAGAGGTTCGATCACGACGAGATTGATGAAGCTACGGACTCGTATATCAAAGAAAACATCATCGGATCGAGCGGTTTGAGTACGGTGTACAAGGGTCGGCTTCAAGGAGAGGTTGTCGCGGTGAAGAAGCTGAATTTGGATCAATTCTCGGAGCAATCGGACAAGTGTTACAAGCGGGAAGTGAAGATCCTAAGCCAGCTGAGGCATAGAAACCTCGTTAAGGTAAGCTGTTATTTTGTACAAATAATTGTAAAAATTTACGGTGAATTATGTACGCTTTGCAAATAGTAACGTAAATTATCTTTTGCAACTTCAATTTCCATTTGTTTTTGGTCTGCAAACCGGTTAGTTTTAGTGGAAATTAGTCGTGACAACCACATGATTTCAATTTTTTGAAAATGACAATTGTACCCTTTATATTACACGGGAACAAAAGATATTGAGGCATAGAAACCTCGTTAAGGTATGATGTTATTCGGTGGGTATAATTGCAAAAATTTACGGAGAATTATGTATGTTTCGTAAATATTAGCGGTAAATTATTTTTTGCAGCTGCAATTCCCATCTTTTTTTGTTTGCAAAACGGTTATTTTTAACGAAAATTAGTTACGTGACAATCACATGATTTCATATTTTGAAAATGACAACTTTATCATTAATATTACACGTGTTTTGCAATTTATAACCCTTATGTATACATGAATTGTAATTTGGAACCCTTATGTATACACTTTTGTATGTTTAATTTCGACTTTTTTTGTAAAATAATTATTATCCCGTTAGTGAATTTGCAAACAATATATAACTAGGGTGTCATTTCTAAAAAAAATTCAAAGATAATCTGTAAAATGTATATAATTCACTGCAAGCTTTTACAATTACACATATTTTACTAATGTGTTTCTTTTTTTTAATGCGAAAAGGTGATAGGGTATGCTTGGGAGACAAGAAAGCTCAAGGCCTTGGTTTTGAAGTACATGGAGAACGGGAACTTGGACAGTGTCATACATGGTACGAACACGGACGATGATACGAGGTGGACATTGCAAGAGAGGATCAATGTTTTCGTCTCTGTCGCGAGCGGATTGGACTACTTGCATTCGGGATACGGCTTCCCCATCGTTCACTGTGACTTGAAGCCTTCGAACATTCTCTTGGATGTTGATTATGAGGCTCATGTGAGCGATTTCGGGACTGCTCGGATGCTTGGTCTTTGCGAACAGGATGGAAGCAGTGTCGCGTCTTGTTCGGCATTCCAAGGCACTATCGGATACATGGCGCCAGGTATAACACTTACAAATATATATCAAGTCGAATAGTTTCATATTTCAATTTTCTATTCACATGTAACACTGAACATCTATACGTGGGTTATAATATGACTAGAGACCATAGGATACGGGTAATAGATGGGTTAGGATCCAGAGCTTTACGAACCAATGACCCAGTTGTTTCTTTTTCGTGTTTAAACCCTCATATGATATTGATTCTCTCGATCTGGCATGCACAAGAAATCAATTTACACGCATTGTGTGTTTATGAATGGAGTTCACGTTGGTTAGTTTGGCTCTCAAATCTTGCCAAAATAGCCTCCGTTTTAGTGGAATTTCGGATTTTCCCTTGATGAAACTTATATGAGTTTTACCTGATCGAGTATTTCATGTACCCGACCGGGAGCTCATTACGAGTGACATTTGTCGAAAAATTAAAACTGATCTTCCTACATTTGGAGTTTTGTATAATATGGGCTCTCTCAATCTGACATGTACACGAAGAGAGTTTTAATTCATACGAATTGCATGCCTATGAATAGAGTTCACAAGGCCGATAACACGACAGGAGACCATAAGGTGGAGGCAATAGACGGGTCAGAATCCAAACCTCAACTGGTCAATGACCCGTCAATTTTTTTCAAGTATAAGGCCTCGTATAATACGAATTCTCTCAATCTAACACGTATACGAGAAGGGTTTATATGCAAAACTCTGTAGATTTTTGGGTTGAATCGGCTTTTGTATTACACACTTTTACCAATGCACACATGTTCCCTTATGTCTCAACTCCTAATGTACTAATTTATGTTTTTTGTGTGTCTATAGAATTTGCGTACATGAAGAATGTGACGCCAAAAGTGGACGTGTTCAGCTTCGGCGTGGTAATGTTGGAGTTCCTTACAAGGCGTAGGCCTACCGGGCTTGTCGATGTAGACGAGGACGGGACAACGAAGACTTTGTACCAATACGTGCAGGATGGTCTTGCCGATGGGATCGGTGGGCTTGTTCGAGTTCTGGATCCGATGTTAACCTCGGGCACGCACAAGGGTCAGGAGGAAGTATTGCAATATTTGCTCAAACTCGCATTGTTTTGCGCAGATCCCAACCCTGAGAATAGGCCGGATATGAACAAGGTCCTGACATCGCTATTGAAAGTCAGCAAGGATAAAACCTTACCCAAATCGAGTCAGGATGATACATCGATATAGATAATCTCTTTTATTTCCGAAATGAGTTTTTATCTAGATTTCGAGGTTGTCGGGTACTTTCCCTTACTAGAAGTCAGGTTAATCGAAACATGAACTATATGAATTTTTTTGTACAACCTTCTTTACAAATGTAATGTTCAATTTTGAATTTTCTTGTACAACCTTCTTTACAAATGTAATGTTCAATTTGTTTACATTAAACTTATGGTCGTAAATCTAATTGTACGTGTAACCTATGTACTTCAAAATTCACTCAGTATAATTTCTCTTTCATTCTGCAAACCAACATCGATTAATGAGCCGCATAATTTTCTTACGCGATTTAGTTTATTAATCGCTTTCATATAGTCATCGTTCTCACAAACCCGTTAACAACACATACTTGCCTTCCATCAAATGTTAAATCGACACGAGTTGACATATTTTTTTGATCCTGTCACGCATAAACTCTCGGTTGTCAGTAATCCAAACCGTTTATTTTAAAATACCCATAACAAAAATGACATACATTTTTTGGATCCGTCGAACACAAACTCCAGTTGTGAAATGGTTCGTTTGGTTCTTAGATGATACACCTTTATTGTGTCATTTAAACATTTACATCTATCTACTTAAATATATATATATGTCACATCAAATTATCATATCATACACATAACATAAACATATCAGATGGATGTACAATTTTTTGTTGATAACAAAAATTAATTAACAAACAATCTCTCCCTTATCCACAACATGATATATTTAGTATTTACTTGGTCTCACTTTGTTACATACAATTAAATCTTATCCAAAATCTTCATTAAACGGATCAAATTAGACCCGACCCAACACCTATAAATACCCATATCATTTCTCAAACTAAGAACACACAATAGCAACAACAATGGCTAAAACCCTCCTCCTCCTCGTTCTCTCCCTCCTCTCCCTCACCTTCTCCTCGGCTGGGAGGATCTTATCCGTCGACAACGAAGTCCCCGATCGCCGGCGCACGTTCACTCACGTGTGTGACCCGGCGAGGCTCCGGCACCGGGGACTAGAAATGTCGATGTTCGGGTTCTGCAACAAGTCGATTCCGTTCGAGCTCCGGGCTAAAGATTTGGTGGGTCGCATGACATTGGAGGAGAAGGTGAGGCAGATCAGTAATGCTGCTTGGGGAGTGTCGAGGTTGGGCCTGCCGGAGTACCAGTGGTGGTCGGAGGCTCTTCACGGTGTGTCCAATGAGGGTCCCGGAACCCGGTTCGACGGCGATGTTGTTCCCGGCGCCACCAGCTTCCCGACGGTCATAGTTACCGCGGCGTCGTTTAATGAGACTCTATGGAAAACGATTGGTCAGGTAAATTACTATACATACACACCTAAATTAATAGTTATCTTTAACTGAATTTAGTCAGGTGACAAATACATGATATCAGTATACAGTTTGTAATTAGGAACCTTCATGTATATAGTTTTGTAGGGGTAATTTTGACAATTTGCAAAAAAAACTCATCGTTGGATTTGCAGACAGAGAATAATTCACTGTAAGTTTTTACAAAAGAATAGTTCGCTATTAGTTTTTGTAAAACCGTGCATAGTTCATCGCAAGCTTTTACAGGTATTTCCCCCTGATTCGCCTTGTGTTAGGCTAACACAGATGCTAAAGGTTGGGCGAATTGAACCCTAACAAGGGGGATTTGCCTGAGCGGGAAGCGATTAACGTTGAAATGCTCTTCAACTTAGTTGTTATCGAAACCTATCCAAGTTCGTAACTTCCCTATATAAATTAAAAAGTTTGATTTGTTTTCTTACCATTCAGGTCGTTTCAACCGAAGCGAGAGCTATGTACAACCTAGGCCTCGCGGGGCTAACGTTCTGGAGCCCGAACATCAATATAGTTCGGGATCCAAGGTGGGGGAGAATCCAAGAAACTCCCGGGGAAGACCCTTTCGTAGTAGGAACATACGCGGCCAACTACGTAAGAGGATTACAAGACGTTGAGGGAACCGAAAACAATACGGATCCAAACTCTAGGCCTCTTAAGATTTCGGCCTCTTGCAAGCACTACGCGGCTTATGATCTTGACAATTGGTTGACAATGACCCGTTACACTTTTGACGCCGAGGTGCAAATTTACATCGAGAGTTCACGTGTTTAACGATTTTAATAACGATCTTATCGATGATGTTGACGTTCGATATCGATTCTTTTTATAAAGGTGACGGAGCAGGACATGATAGAAACGTTCGTGAAACCGTTCGAGATGTGTGTTAAGGACGGAGACGTTAGTAGTGTCATGTGCTCTTACAACAAGGTTAACGGCATACCCGCTTGTGCTGATCCGAGACTCTTGAAGGATGTGATTCGAGGAGAATGGGATTTGCACGGGTAAAATTGTCGTTTTATTTATCGAATATCGGATATTTTTCTTAACACGTACTAATTCGGCGAAATTTTTATTAGATACATCGTTTCAGACTGTGATTCGGTTCAAGTGATGGTAGATGACCACAAATTTCTCGGTGACTCGGGTGAAGACGGGGTTGCTCAAGCCATAAAAGCAGGTTAGTACCAAAACTATGTAAATTATTAATCATGTTCTAAGAATTTGAACATGTGACATTAATTTTGAGTGTATATTGATTTTTTTTTTCTAATTAGGTATGGATTTGGATTGTGGAGACTTCTATTCAAGTTATTCTAAAAATGCGGTAGAGGAGGGGAAAGTCGCGGAGGGAGATATTGATGAGTCGCTTAAAAACCTCTACGTCGTCTTGATGAGAGTTGGATTTTTCGATGGGAGTCCAGCGTATGAATCTCTCGGAAAAGATGACGTGTGTTCCAAGGAACATATCGAGTTAGCGACCGAAGCAGCAAGGCAAGGAATCGTCCTTTTAAAAAACGATAACGAAACTCTACCCCTGAGATCGAACAAAATTAAAACCCTCGGATTGATTGGACCGCATGCCAACGCTAGCGATGCCATGATAGGAAACTATAAAGGTGTGAATTTGACCTGATTTGACTTGAGCTCTGATTAATCTTTCGAGTTCTTGTTAGTTTAACGTTTGAAAATGTAGGCATACCGTGTCAAATCACGAGTCCCCTCGATGCTTTCTCGAAATACGCAATCGTGAAGTACAAACCAGGATGCCCGGACGTGTTGTGCAACCATAGCGACATACCATATTCGAGGCCATGAAGGTCGCAAAGTAAGCGGATGCGACGATACTTTTCGTAGGCTTGGATGCGTCGATGGAGCAGGAGGGCTTGGATAGGGTTCACCTCCACCTCCCCGGACAACAACAACAACTCATCGAACAAGTAGCGGAAGTCTCCCAAGGCCCCGTTGTCCTCGTAATCATGTCGGCCGGAGGAGTCGACGTTTCGTTCGCTAAGGGCAACGATAAAATCAAGGCCATCCTGTGGGCCGGTTATCCCGGGCAAGAAGGCGGTCAGGCGATCGCTGATGTCATTTTCGGGAAGTATAACCCTGGTAAGCATTTTGTCTTAGAAACTTTCGTCTTTAATATTGTTATTTATCGGTTATCGTACGGGCCTTAATATAAGCTCGTATGTGAAAATTATGTCACAGGAGGAAAATTGCCGGTAACTTGGTACAAATCCAACTACGTAGACATGTTGCCTATGACTTCCATGGCCTTTAGGCCGATAGATAGCTTGGGCTATCCGGGCCGGACACATAGGTTCTTCAATGGATCCACCGTATACCCTTTCGGATACGGCTTGAGCTATACACACATTACTTACAAACTTACTCAAGCAACAAACACTTTGATCCACGTTTATTTGAACAAGTTCCACCACACTCGTGGCCTGACTTACAATGACGATATCGATTACAAACCATCTGATCGAGCAATGCTGACCGATGATTTGGAATGTAACGAGTCATTCGAGTTTGAAGTACGAGTCGAGAATGTAGGCCCGGTGGACGGGAGTGAGGTTGTTATGGTTTATTCCAAGCCCCCTAGTGGGATTTCGAACACTCATATCAGACAGTTGATCGGTTTTAAAAAGGTCTTTGTCCGGAAAGGAAGCAGTGAGAATGTGAAGTTTAGTTTCAATGTTTGCAAGAGTTTGGGGATTGTGGATTACAATGCTTATACTCTTTTGCCGTCGGGAAGTCACGCGATCGTACTTGGAGATGACGTTGTTTCTTTCCCTGTCGGAGTTGAGTTTTTTCGTTGATTTCGACTCGAGCTAGTTTGTTATAGAAAATTAGTTGGTAAATAAATAATTTAGGTGAAGTAGTTTAGGATTGTTTATGTGTTTTGGAGTACTAAAAATAAATAGAGATCTTCCTTAAACCGTGTTTTGAGTTCGAGTTTGGTGCACAAATATAGTATGTATTTTCGAGTATTTTCGAGTTTGGTGCACAAAAATTAACTCAAATTTACACTTCGGCCATTCCCAATAGAGCTTCCACCTCTGTTTTTTTTATCAACAAAGCATATATTAAAAGATAAAGAGGAATACAATGTCTGGCTACAAACAATAAAATCCCAAAATTAGACGTAGCCAACTGTAAGGACCGACACTGAAAAATCAACCCCAAAAGCATGCCAAACACGACACCTTAAAATACAACCCAACCCAGGCATGCCTAAGAAGAACCTCAAACCACAACCACATAGGGAAAAAAAAAACAACAGAAGATCCTAACAAGCACAAACCTAGGATAAGAGTAATTTTAAGGCCTAACTACAAAATATAACAATTATGAAGAACAGAAAAAAAAAACAGATCTAAAATCATATATTACCAATATGAAGTACCTTTGTATCCAAAAAAAATGTTTGAATTGTTCGACTTTCAAATACTCAACACACCTTCGCCTGTGAAGCTACAGTCTTGATAATGCCGAGAAAATCATGCCTATCACGCCTTTCTTCAATAGCCAGGAGACACAAACGAGCAATGCTCAATCTTTACGAAGAGGACCCAACTCGGGCCTACACCGCGGATCGACTCGAAGGAGGAGTCGACACTGCCAACTCCAAGACCTGTCACGACAAACTAGAATGGGGAGGTAGTGCCAAGCTCGAGAGCACTCATCAGACTAGAAAGGAAGACCCAAATCTGAACCCCTCCACTATTGACCCGAAACTCATGAAGCTCACATTGCTCGGTTAGCCAAATAACTCGCTGGCAGCCAACACTGGTCGACGATCC
>JAYMTN010002303.1:0-11301 GCA_036897425.1 Erodium trifolium | reverse complement strand
TGATGTATATTATGATCTTACATATTGAGAGAACTTTTTGATTCTATCCATATTGAAAATGTTTTACTAACACTTTCAAAATATGAATTTTCGATGTCATAAACAATCATTTATTGCATTTTTACGGAATGCCATTTTAATATTAACGATTTACATTAATTTTAGATTACTTATTATTACAAAAAAAAGCTATAGATGACCACCACATTGAAAAAGCTGACTCCATGACCATAATCTTTTCATATATAAGTTTAATCATAAGTTATAAAATTACGATTTAAACAAAATAATACTAACATCTGTGGAGAGAGTAACTTCTTAATCATCGGATCAATTCAATTAAGCATAACAATATTATTTTTAACAATTTATTCTTAAATGATACCTAGGATACATAAATAAATACAAATGGTCAAATATTAACACTCCACATAGGCACTAAAACAAATCATTAACTCCATGACCACCCCTATAAAAACCTCTTACCATTTGGACATTAGAGCTTCACCAAACCCTCTCCCAAAAACACACACATACTCAACCCAAGTATTACGAAAATGCCACTACTCGACAACCTCTTCTCTTCCTTAAACATGTCCAAAACAAACCCACCACCACCGTCTCCACCACCGCCGCCGTCGCCAATTCCTCAAACCTCCGACAAGGGCTTGTCCTTCTACGCCTTCCTCTTCTCCGTCTCCGTCTACATCTCCATCTTCTTCATCTTCAACCTCTCCCCCTCTTCCCTCTTCCGCAACACCAAGTTCTGGTTCGTCATCTCCAACACCCTCATCGTGATCATCGCCGCCGATTACGGCTCCTTCTCGTCCTCCCCGAGGAACAACCTCGACCCATATGAAGACTACATGGCCAAGTCAAGAACCACTCCGCAGTACATGAACATGGACATGAAGCCCAAGGAAGTGGTTCTTGATCCCCAAGAAAATGTCCAGGACAAGGAAATGATCACTATTCCTCGAGAAATCGAGAGCCCTAGTTTGGAAATCGTGGTTAAACCCGACCCGGTGAAGGGTGGAGATTCTGAAAAGACTGTTGAGGAGTTCACGTGTGAGTCTAAGTCTGACGTGCTGATCCAGAAAGTCAAGTCAAGAACTTATTGTACATATTCTGAAAAGACTGTTGAGGTGTCCACATGTGAGTCTGATCAGTCTGACGTGTTGATCCAGAAGGTCAAGTCAAGACCTTATCGGAGGAGGAACTCCGACAAGGTGAGGACACCGGAGAACAGGCTTGTTCTCCGGCGTTCTGAGAGCGAAAGACGGGACTATGTTCGCCTGGTGGACAAAGAAGAGGAAGAAGAAAATGAGTTTTCAAGCATGTCGAACGAGGAGCTGAACAAGAGAGTGGAGGAGTTTATTCAGAGGTTTAATAGACAGATTCGGCTCCAGAGGATTGAAGCTAGTAAATTTTGAATAATATGTTACTAGAATAATTTTAAAACACTTTGGTAATTTCTATCTGATCAATGTTTTTGTTATGAGTTTTGGATTTTGTGTTGTTGTTGAGGTACATGGTATGTGTATTAAGTTTTGTAATGAAAGGTTAGTCTTTTCATGTCCAACATTTGTTCTTACGTATAATTGGTTGTGGTATTGGAGATTTGTATCACTTTCCAATTTTGACTTTTGAAAATAAGTTTTGATTAATTTGATTTTGAATCATTTTAGAAATATGAGGGAAGTCGGACTTGCCCACATTCAAATAAGACAATACATTTATCGATAAAATTTAGTTTATGTAGTAATGAGTTTTCTGATCATGATGAGTTAGAGCATCTCCAACACAAATTGATAAAATTGGAAAAATGGATGAAAACGAGGGTTTGGTTCGATGAATTGTCCATTTCACAGACTAATCTCACAACGAATGGAGAGGAGAATGAGATGGGTGAACGAGCAACGATCCGAGCTAATCGCCCAAGCCCGGACTAATCATCTGATCCTTTCCTTGGCCTCCCAGTACCATACAAGTGACAACCAATTGTTTTAATAATTATATTGCAACAACGAGTTTGATATAATATATTAAGATTAAAATAATACTAAAAAAAATTGGTCATTTATTCATATTGCTTAACAATTTATATGAGTCCAATATTTACAGTTATTTTGACCTCCAAATAATTTAGATCAGACTATATTTAAATGAGTGACAGTCTTATGTCTTGCATGTGCATCGTAGTTTTTTGACAACTATTATTTTTTGCTAGCGAGTGAAGTCAGAACTCGATATGTTATATAGATATATTAAACCAAAAATAAAGAGAGCTATGTTACTTTGAAAAATACTACATCAAAATCGTTCAGTTTCGAAAATTTGATTTTACTCAATGATTCTATTTATCAAGGAGATGATTTCATTAAATTTTAGTGAAGCAAAGTCACTGCCATCATTCATGGAGTAATTAACTTTATACTAAGAATCACACAAAGTGGAGATTAAAGTAACAAGCACATGCAAATTAATATAACAAAATAGATGAAATCAATCACTATAATGTTGCATATCACAATCTATAAACTATGTGCAAAATGACATCAACTCAATAAATCTAGAAAATCATGTCAAAAGCTAGATTTTCTTGCATTTTCTTTCCAGACAAACATCCAAAAGAAACAACATTATTATTCAGATACCGACATTTTCTTCAATTGTTGAGTCACTAAACTTAGTGCATAAAGCAAAAATAAAAACCAAAGTAATGATTTGACATTGAGAAACTAAAACTCATTATGTGTTTTGAAGTATATATTTCCAAGTACAGTTAAATATCAAATATTAATATTTGACACGAGGATCAACCTTAACCAAACACTCAAAAGGATTGATGGATTCTTTTTTGCATGATTGTTTGGTATACTATTAGGGTTTTGTCTTGGAGTGATTCTTATTTACTCCATTTGTACTAAATCGAGTATTAAGTATTTCTTTTTATATTTTGTTTCTTCAAATATAATATGTGAAAGTATCCAAACAGAATTGAGCATTTTAGGAAAAGAACATACAAATAAATAAGATGATCAAGGATGAGTATAGGTATTTTCAACTTTCCGGTCTATACAAATCATCGATTACTATTTTTCGGTTTTGAATAACTTGTTCATTATCGATACATAGATAATATAGTATCAGGGTGACAAAACATTGCTTGATATGAGCTTCATTAGGGATAGAATAAAACCATGTGTTTATATGACTCTCATGAACAACCATTTCCATCTGCCATATATATACTCATTTTTGTTCAGAACAAAATCATCTCACCTTTATATATAAAAAAAGGTTTATAATACAGCAATATTGTATTGCGAAGGATATGCCCAATATAATGGAGACATAAATTTCTTACGGAAAGTCAATATCAGCGCCTTACTGTACCTCCGTACATATTCGTGATCTAACTGGGACCTGTTAAAACAAGAGAGGGGTGTAATAGTGGCTCAAAAAGTTTTGTAGTCGGTGAAGGAAGACGGTCAATGATAACCAATCGTAATGGGAGCATGACACTTCTCTTCTCCGATGTCTCGCTTCCATGCAAGTTCCTTATTAGACCTGACGATACCACGTAACAAGCCTCACCTATTTGTATACTTTTAAATAACGCTATTATTGTTCTCAACAAGATTTGATCACAGGTGATCGAGAAGAAAATCAGACCCTCGACCACTGGGCTACCCCGATGGTTTGTTTTGGTCTCAATGCTTTGTATTTTGATTGAGTTTTATTATACTTCCAAGTAATAACATTATATTAAAAAAATTGTATATTTTCAGAAATTTATAATAAGTGAAAAAAATCCAATAATGCTGCAATAAACTAAAGGAGAAAAACTCCCATCCTCTCAAGTAGGATATCTTCTTTTTTTGATATTTCCACAAAGTTTAGTCTCTAAACTATACAATATTGGTGGATACTTCTTCACTATTTATTTTTAATCCCAATTGATTACCCACTAATTTGCTGATTTGACAATTAATAACTTAGTTATTAAATTCCTTAATTGTTATTCTATTCCCTTAAAGAATGAACAAGATGTATTCTTTATTATTATAAGCATGTCTAATCACTCACTTTCAATAGAGGATGTCAAATTCCAACCCCTAAATCGTGGATTATAAAGTTTAGAACTCTCCCCACATACACTACACCAAAACATTATTATGGCATATTTATTTCTCGACATATAAAAGTAATTGTCAATGGTTTATGGTTCCCATCACGAGATTTACGTCATCTTTATTATTTAATTAATTTCTTTCTTTCTGACAAAAAACGAGCTCTTTCTTCAGCTCTTTCGTATATCGTCTTCTCCTTTTATCGGCCTTTGTTTTGTGAGGTAGTCCCCTGTTGGATCTGACCATTCCCGTCTAAAACTGGTTGTTTTCTTTCAAAATCCCGTGGTATTGGTTTGCCCGGTTATGACTAATAATCGTCCGATAAAATCACCGATAAGGACTCCAATCTCCCTAGATGTAAAAAATTGACAATGAATAAATCCGATTCCACTATCTTAAAAAGTGTTAAGATCGTTAACCGATCGTGAGCACCCCTCTCTTTGTCCAAACACTGGATCCACTGACTGAGCCCAAGTGCAAAGCCCAACCTCTTTTTCTTTTGCATGGCTACTGAGATTCAACTCTCTAGTTCAAGTAAATCCAAGATAAACCCAAATAAATAAATAAAAAATCTTTTCAATATCCACTAGGAAAATCTGGAAAGAAGCATGGTGGTGGTTTCTCTGAAAACCATCCCTCCTCTTCCTTCACCATTTTCAACTGAAAAAACTGTATCTCCTTCTTCTTCTTCCTCAGGGAACAAAAGCCCTTTCATTGTTACTAGGCGCAGAGCTCTGGTTCTGGGTCCAACAATTTTAGTGGGCTCTTTGCTGAAGTTGTCTGAACCACCTCCATTTCTCTCTGCACTTGCAGTAACCCAGCAGCAGCAAGAAGATGATGATTCCCAGAAAGAGGAAGATAGAGTTGTTCAGCTCTTTCAGGTCAGTTCTTTCATATAAAGCCCTCAACTTTTTTCATTTTTGGGTCTGATTTTGGTTCTGTGTGATAATTTTAGGTACCCATTTGGGGTTTTGGTCATTATCATCTGAGCATTATCTTAATTTTGCAATTGGGTGTGAGTTTTGAATAATCTCTATTGCTCTGTTTAGCACTAGTATTGTTTGCATAATGTCTGTGAGGATTGATTCAGCATACATAATTTTTAGCTAGAGCTCAGAGTGAGGTTATTGATTGAGATATGGAGCTTCAATCCTTGACCTTTTTGCAGTAAACAGCATTAAACATGTAACTGCCCTTTGCCCGCTCTTACACCTCATTGAGGTCAGAGGTTCGAATCCCATTTACTTGAGAGTAGGTGGAGGTTAAGTTAAGATTTAGACTAAACTAGAGTAGGATTTCCCCGCTTTCTTGCTGATAAAAAAACATGGAACTGTCCATTTGGGTTCGCCGGGTGATCAAAGAGTTCTCTCACCTCATTGTCAGAGGTTTAAACCGGGTGGAGGTTAAGTTAGGAATTAGGCTAAACCATAGTAGGATTTCAAGTCCACTTGGGTTGGTCGGGTGATCAAAGAGCTCTCTCACCTCTTTGTCTGAGGTTTGAACCGGGCAGAGGTTAAGTTAGGAATTAGAATAAACTAGAGTAGGATTTCTCCACTTTCTTGCTTTAAAAAAAACATGGAACGGTCCACTTGGGTTGGCTTGGTGATCAAAGAGCTCTCTCACCTACTCGTTAGAGGTTTGAACCTCAATGAGTACATCTGTTTGGGAGCAAGTGCAGGCGAAGGTTAGGTTAGAAATTAGATTAGACTAGTCTAGAGTTGGATTTCTCCGCTTTCTTTCTGATAAAAAAACCCCCATTAAACATGGAACTTAAATTCTTTCTCATCATGCATTGCAATACCATTTACTATCCCATGCTCTTCAACTTTTCTTTTAGGAAACATCATCATCAGTTGTTTTCATTAAAGACCTCGAGTTACCTAAGAGTTCCAAGAACTCTCCCGAGGAAGTCACACTTGATGATGAAAATGTGAAAGTTGAAGGGACTGGTTCGGGCTTCATATGGGATAAGTTCGGTCACATTGTAAGCATTCCTCTACTTATATATATCAGCATGTAGCTGATAAAAAAAAATATATCAGTATGTTATGTGTATGGACCGTGATCATGGCAATATCGCTAAAAACAATTTCTAACAACAGGTCACGAACTACCATGTTGTTGCTAAACTGGCGACTGATAATTATGGATTGCAGCGTTGCAAGGTTCTTTCTAAATCTTGGTTTAGTAATAGGAGAGCTTGTGCCCTTTGTAGAAGTGTTCTTAGTGTACTATACTTTTTTCATAGGTGACCTTGGTAGATACCGGAGGCAATAGCTTTTCCCGGGAGGCCAAGATAGTTGGTGTTGATCCATCATATGATTTGGCTGTTCTCAAGGTACTCAATCAAAATTCAAGTTCCGTTTTCTTTACCAATCTCTTCACTAATCTGTGCACCAATACAATGATCAGGTTGATGTCGATGGCCATGAATTAAAGCCTGCTGTTCTTGGCAAATCTGGTGATCTACGTGTTGGTCAGAGTTGCTTTGCAATTGGGAATCCATATGGATATCAGAACACTCTCACTACAGGAGTAGGCTTTCTAGATTTATAGCCCTCACTCTATTTATATCGGACATTACATATATAATCGTGATTATGATTATGCAGGTGGTTAGCGGACTAGGCAGGGAAATACCTTCACCAAACGGAAAGGCTATAAAAGGAGCTATTCAAACTGATGCTGCTATAAACGCCGGTAAAAGTTTACTACTTTATTGTCTCCTCTACATTTTGTTAGGGCCCATATGTGAGTCTGAGTCTCGCATCGAATAAATGTGGGATACAAGAACCGATTTTTTGAGTCAAACGTGGTGACCAGTTTGTATATCATTCTATCTGGTTCTCCTCCTTTGGCAAGGCCCTGTTCTCCCCCAAAAAACACATTTCTCTTACCTTTGATGCATAAATTTGTTACAGGGAACTCGGGCGGGCCTTTGATTGACTCACATGGCCATGTTATTGGAGTTAACACAGCAACTTTCTCCCGCACGGGTTAGCATATCCTTATTCTTATCTTGGCACAACGGGAAGGGGCCGGTTATAGTTTTATGTTCTTATCTTGACTCAACATGAGGATGCCCAGCTATAGTTTTATATTTGGGTTAATTACGTTACCTACACTAACGTATACACGTATTACACATGCACACACTAATGTTTGGAAATTATGAATACCTACACTAACCTTTAACTATTTTCAAGATTTTAACAGATCTACACTAACCTATCTGTTAAAATTACAGATGCACACACTAACCTACATACCAAATGTAAGGGTTAGAGTTGGTATGTGTAATTTCCAAAGGTTAGCGTGTGCGTGTGTAATACGAGTATACGTTAGTGTAGGTAAACGTAATTAACCCTTTATATTTTAACACGCTCTCACGCGCTGATAGTTAAAGACCCCATTACAGTTTTATACTCTTACAGTAGTCTTGCACACCGACTCGCCTTTTTTCTTGCATATAAATGATATGATCTTACGTTGTGATGTAGGGTCGGGGGTGTCCTCTGGTGTTAACTTTGCAGTGCCAATCGACTCAGTCCTCCGCACCATACCCTACATGATTGTTTATGGGACAGCTTATAGTGACAGGTTCTGATGGTTAAAGGTCCAATTACAGTTTAATACCCTGACAATATTTTATGTAATTCGTTGAGATTAATTATACACCGAAAATGAACACACTACATTTCGATATCATAAACCGTTCACATGTAGATGAACTCAAGAACACGTAGAATTGCCGTATGATACACAGTTAGATGAACAGGTACATCATTGTAGTTTTATTACATCGAACTCACTCACCACTATGCACCTGTTCCTCGTAACCTTGATTGATACTTATTATACAGAAGTTATGTCATATTACTACGGTCTTAAAAGAATGGCACGACTTGCAGGTTACTCGAAACTCGCTGAAGCGAGCATCATTCTCACGAATTCGTCGTAGTTGACAAGACCGTCTCCGTCTGTATCAGCCTCTCTGACCATCTGCTCCAGCTCTTCGTCTGTGAGCTTCTCTCCCAGAGTGATCATCACATGCCTCAGCTGAAATTTCATTGCATGAGTAGTGAAAATTGTTAGAAACTTGCATGATTGACTAGACTAAGACTTGGGATTAGGGGCTTTTTTGTATAAAGCAAGAAAGAGTGAAGGGCAAAAGTGCCCGACAACAATAGTGGAGCGGGTGAATGTTTCAAAGTAGTCCCTAAATTGTATATTTAAAAATACGATAAAAAAAATGGTGTGAGATCTGGAAAGGAAACTACAAACCAGCAATAGAATCCAACAGGTCAAAACAGGCAAAAAAGAACAATCTTACCACCCATAACGGGTGAATGAACCTGTTAAAAACTCTAAACGTCGGACTAGTGAATAGTATCACAAGAGACCGTAAAGGGAAACCCTCGGTTCCTAGGATAAAAGTGTCCAACAACGAGAATGGAGGGGTGAAAGTTTCAAAATAGTCCCTAAACAATCCATTTTGTTTGACGTAGAAACCTGATTTAGAATAAAACAAAGTTGGAAGACTAAGTCAGAACACGAACAATTATCATAGTCTTTGTAACAACCGCTCGCAAACATATCTTTATTGGGGTTTGAACCTCTAATTATTGGGGTTTGAACTTTGAACCTCCAACCTCAAACAGATGAGAAAACTCTTTGACCACAAACTCATCCACCCGAGTGGACAACACATACTAAGATTGTAGTTTTGGAATAACGAGTTCAAATACGAAAAGAAATGCGATTTTGTTGAGACGAGTTAGTCTAGAGTCTAGTATATTGAACTGTTCGCCGGGCAAGAAGAAAGGAAAATCAATGGAGGAAGAAGTCTAACCTCATGAGGTGAGATGTAACCATCTTCATCCTTATCAAAGACCTTGAAAGCTTCTCTTAGTTCCTCTTCAGCTTCACTCTCCTATATAAATCAAAAACACATGTTTTCAATCAGTCAACCAAACATATTCAACTCCTTTTAATAAAATTAATTCAAATCTAATTAAATCATCAAATTAACTTGACTAATAATATTTATTGACCTTAATCTTCCTTGCCATGAGGTTCAAAAACTCCCCAAACTCTATGGTTCCATTGCCATCAGCATCAACCTCACTGATCATGCTCTCCAATTCTTCTTTTGTTGGGTGTTGATCCAGTGACCTTATTGCAGTAGCAAGTTCTTCAATGGTGATGCAACCTACAAATTCATGAACAATTTGGGAATAATTCGATGAGCTCGCAGATCTTTTTGATAATCTACTTAACTATCTATGTTCTGATTTAGTTATTGAATTCCGTTCTAAACAGTATTATTCTCATAAGAAATGACGCAGATCGCGTGTCTGACTAATAAAAATATTACAAAAACCTTCGCAATACATTATTTTCTATATTGTAACGAAATCTTGAAATTGTCAAAAACAAGAAAAAAGTGGAAAATATGTAGACTTGATTGATTTTCGAATTTTGAGCTTCCCCGAAATTGGCTAATAACAAAGGTGATCATGTAAATATGAACCGAACGATAGAACCGGTTATTTGGATTTTCGATCCAATGAGAACCGGTCTGGATTGGATAAAACTGAAAATCAAACCATAACGAAAAAAATTCCCGGTTCTAGATTTATCTTTGGTTGCTGGGAGGAATGGGATTTCAGGAACCGGTCTGGATTGGATATAACTGAGAACCAAACCGGTTGTTGTTTCTAGATAACCGAATCTTTGGATTCGATAAATAGAATGAGATTCCGGTCTGATTAACCGAACCGTACTCACCCCTACTTAGAATGAGTACATAAAGAAATGGCAAGAACCCCAAAATGAAGAGGAAACAGAGCACATACCATCTCCATCTCTGTCAAATAGAAGAAATGCTTCTCTGAACTCCATGATCTGCACATCAGTTAGTACATCTCCCATGTTTGAATTCACAACTTAGAGAAAGAGAGTGAGGGACTATGTTTTTTTTGTAGACTTTGATGATGTTTTTTTTAATATAGATCTTTGAATATGTGGTCTTATATATATAGAGAAACAAAAAGGGTACTGTTCATGCAATAATAGGTCAAAACCACATAGCAAAGAAGTTTCTTTGATTGAATATTGTGGAACTTGAAACTCAAAGTCTTGGCCTAGTCTTTCAGATTGGACATTAGACCATGATCTTTGAAACTTGTTAATAACGTTGTGTTTTGTTAGTTGACTAGCTTATCGGTTCGTCCTTACGTGTTTTCTAAAATGATATTGCGACAAAATACCCTAAGAAATTCATTTTTTACAGCTTGTAGACGTCTTCTCTTAGTGTCACGAACTTGTCTTTTTGTTGCATTTTGTATATGCTTGTTTAAAATGACGATTTACCTTTAAAAATCCGAAGTTAAAAAAATCCAATTATTTCGTGTAGGGATATGAAACTTATGATTTTTTCTGAATCTAAATAATAAGAATAAAATCGTCATTTTTATACGAGTTACAACAAAAAGACATGTTCAAAGTATTTTTTACGACTACCGAAAAAGGGTACAGATTGCAAAAACAATGAATATCTCAAGATTTTTTTTATGACGGTACTTTTCTTAATTTCGAATTTAAAAGTCGGGATCGATCTTTACTTCATATATAAATGATTATGCCAAACTTTGTTTTAAAATCGAATATTGACTCCTGTTTTTGGAATGTAAAAATGGTTGGGCAAATTGTATCGTGTAATTAATAAGCCAAGTAGGGCAATTTGAAGGAAAATTAAAGTGAGAGCTTAATTAAGACATTAAATAGTTTTGAAAATGTTTATATCAAAGTAGTTGAATTGTTCAACCCTTTTTTTGTTCACTAGTTCATGTCTCCATCCATCTTTGCCGTATATTCCACTTTGAAGATTGTCGAGATTTTATGGGGACTTTTTTGTATAGAGACGTATTTTCTCGATCGTCAAATATAACCTAGAATAAGAACTTGTGATTGAAATAATTTTTGTTTCTGTATGTAGAATGGGAAAACGTGGTTTCTAATAAAAAATAAAATCTCGTATATTATATATCAACCATAAAAGTGGTGAAAATTTCGTGAAAATGTAGAAGTCGGTTTTGGGTTATTAGAGCATGTACAGCGCACCGGCTGTACATGCGTCCCGCGTCCCGCAACGTCACCCTAC
>JAYMTN010002302.1:0-11302 GCA_036897425.1 Erodium trifolium | reverse complement strand
TCAGTATGTAGCTTGGAGAAAGCTTTCCCTAAGTACTATGATTTAGACCCTACTCTTAATGTGGAAATAGACTCAATGGTTTGGAAGTCGGTTGGGTTAATGTTAGGGAGGCTTACTACTCTAGATTGGGGACAAATCAAATCTATTATGAGCTATTTAGAGTTGTTTTATAATATAACTGTTCGAATATCAGGTTCTTCATATGCAACATCAAATATGCTATTCGATGAGATATCGAAAATTGATACTTTTATAAAAGATGGGTTGTGTAGTAATAATGTTAGCATAATAGATGTTTCCTTTAACATGAGCTCAAAGTCAATAATCTCACTCGCTTTTTATTTTTCTCTACTTATGTATTGTTTCTTTCCCTGAATTAATATGAAGTTTTTTTTACTTTTTTTCTTGTAGAAAAAAAGTACTGGCAAATTTGTGTGTAGGATTTTAATATAGTTTTAATTTTTTTTTAGCATAAGACGACACTTTATTGATAAAAAGATCGAAATACAGACACTAATTTAAAAGCGACATTAGGATTATGAGAAAACAAATTGAAATGAAATAAAAGGGAGAGACTAGAGTTGTAACTCATGGGTAACAGACGCAGATGAGAGTTGAGCGTAGTAATAAACCCGGCGAATCAGGGGCAGTTGACTAGTAGACCGTGACGGTTACAGTGGTAGACGGGAGTGCCACGAGGTTCATTTCCTGCCTCGATCTAAAAAAAAAGGCTATGAATATCTTACGAGCATCCAGAGAGAACACCAAGAAACGGGGGGCGAATGTCATATTTACACTGACCTCGGTATGGCGAGATGTGTGTCCCCACACGCACCTCAAGGGTGTCAGACTCCCGATCCAACGGATAGGGTTTGTGTATCGAGTTTGCACCTGTAGAAGGGTCCCAATCCAGCGGATGGTGATGAAGCATCCTTGCACGGAGTGGTGAAGGAGGCGCAGGATGTAGCACATGCGGCGAAAGCGGATACAACCAAGGTAGTATGCGCGCTCGCGGAGGGGGTACCGTAGGAGGTGAAGGCGACGCATGTATTAGACGAGATCGTGGTGGAGGCGCTGAACGGGCTCATGGTGGAGTCCCTGGTGACGGTTGAGGCGCTAGTGGCGGCTGAGGCGGGGGCGACAACGTTGGTGGTGGCCTGACTTGATGATGTGTTTCGGGGAGCGAGACCGGTCTTCACGTTGGAGGGGCTGTTGTTGGAGCGAGTATTGAGGCGAGGTATATTTGTGGAAACCATGGATCGGGATCGGGAGCAAGAGAGCGGTAGCAACTGAAGGAGGTGCTCGAGATTACGGTGGCCGTCAGTGAAGTAGGAAACACTAGAAAAGATTAGAGAAGCCCTTGCGACTACGGATTTTCGTGAAAAAATAACTTTTTTTAATATAGTTTTAATTGATTTGGAATTAATAATTTAAATTAGCAACGCCTTTGATGATTCAAAATTTTAATTAGAAAAATTCTAAACAAATATAAATATTGTTTTTTAAAAAACGAGTAATTAAGTAAGTGCATTATTGCCAATCAAAGAATACAAAGTATGGCCAAAGGCACTGGGCACCAGAATATTGCCCGGATGCATCGAAACGGATTTGTTTCTCTTGGACCCATATAACTAGTCTACATTTGATCGTAGACAACACCTGAGAACATACTCTTACCGACATTTCAAAATTCCTACAAACAGAATGTGAAACCAAACTAAATATCCAATGAACCAAATAAAAACTGAAATTCATACTGAAATAAAACCAACGAAAGCAATTGAAAAGATGGAAATCTTGCGCTGCTCTTTTTTCTTTCCCGATACTTCCCAACATTGGCTGCCTCGGGTCTTGGAGGATAGGCCTTTGTCCGGATGAGGAGTTTCCGGTCGACGACAGTGGAGGAGACGACCCGAGGGGAACATGGTCGTTCCTCGTCGCCACGGTTCGATTTTCCTTGGATAGATCCAGCAGAAGAAGGACAAACTCGATGGACAACACGGTTGGAGGGGATCTCTTCGACAGAGTGAAGGACGGAGCCATTACAAGAGTGGTAGTGGCCGATGCGAGACGACGACAAGAAAAAGATGAGGAGCAGGGCCTAAACCCTAAATTTCAGTCTCCGAGACTCTTTTTAACAAATATAAATATCTAATATTTAAAAAAATGTGGAAATAAAACTAAAAATAATAAATTTGTACAAGTACACTATTATTAATATATTAACAGTTTAGTCAGGTTGGTGGGCCAGGATTGGACATTGGATCTGGTAGCAGCTACTACATCGGAGAGACTTGAATGTGATGACCTGTACCGATGGCTTTTCTGTAAATACAAACTTTCATGTTGGTTGGTTCAAACGGGCTTACGAAAAAACAAGTAACTTCTATAGAATGATTACTATAGGCCCAATCATGATGGTCTTGGGCCAAATGTATTTGGGTCCGGCCCAAGTTTCTATACACCAGTATTATCCGTAAAAGGATCGTCATCTGTCATTACTAATTTACTCACTTCTACTTTCATGCACCATCGATCTCTTTTGGGTCGGAAATATGTCTCCGAACGATCTTTATACAAACGTGATGTGATGATTTTTGTTTCTCAAAAACATGTTTATATACTTTTATTAAAAAATAGCGATTTACGTTTATTCTTGTCCTATTATTTTGGATAGAAAACGAATATATACTCGTCACATGCTCTTTATATTTATCATAAATATCGGAATTATTCATATTCCATGTAAATAACGGAAAATAAAAAGATAAACATAAAGCGCCAATTTTTTTTATGATAACCGATATGCACAAGCATGTTTTTGAAAAAACAAATGTCATTGCAACATATTTGTGCTAACGAAGATCTGATTACTATCGAAGCCTTCACCGGTAAACATCCGCCCAAATATTGACGCTGGCGGCGACAAACACGAGACAATTTATCCGCACGTGTACAACATATAAGACAGTTTTACGCCATTAACCTTAATTTAAAATATAAAAAATATTTATGTCATTAGCCAGTGTTATTATTCAGGAAAACTTACCTACCTCTCCCAATTGTTTATGAGGCCACCCATTTATTTCTTATGAAATAATGATTTTTTTCTTAATCATAATTAGTTGAAAAAAATGTATGATCAAAAATAATTATCTGAAAAATTCCATCGTTTTTTATTAATAATATTGTAATATAGCAGGGGTACTAAAGTAATTCCACAATACTCTGGGCCGGTTGCATGATTGTATCTATAATAGACCCGGTTTCGATCTCGCGCTACAAGAGCACGAACCGTTTCTATGCCCCTTTCATCGTCTTCCCCTTTTCGATTTCTCCGCAATTCGATCTCTGTCTCACGAATTTCTCTTTCAATCACCAAAATCGATCCTCAATTTCGTTCGATTCGCGTCTCCCTCTATCGATCGATCCCTCTTTCGTCTTCCTTCGTCGGTTTCTCGCGATTCTAGGGTTACGACTCAGATCTCCTCCCGTCGGGGATGTTCTTCCCCAGATCTTTCCTTTATATGATGTCTATGCTCGTTACCGATGGTTTCCCCTCTGTGTATTGGATCTAATTTTGTATATTCCGATGGTCCTGTGAATTTCTAGGGTTTTGGAGTATTTCGTTCTTCAGGATTGATCAAACTTTGAAATTTCTTGAGGGGTTCGGTTCCTCTTTCTGGGTTTTGATCGATTAATGTCCTTTTTGTCTCCAATTTTCTGTTTTTTTCTGTGAAATTGTATCTAGGGCTAGGGTTTGTATAAAAAATTGGGGTTCTCAAATTCAGTTGGGCAAACGTACAGAAATCAACTGTAGGCTGCAATTCAGAGTCCCCCCGATAAGAATTAGGCTCCAATTTTGAGGTAATTGCTATTTTATATTTATTGGAATTTATTTCCTTATTTTTATTATTTTTCTGATATATTTTAAATATTAAAAATACAAAATTGATTTGAGTTATTAATTGACTAAGGTAGTTTCATATTTCCCGTTGCATTTTCATGTCTGGTTTTGAGTTATTAATGTAACTTAATGAGAAACTAATACAGTATGCTTGAAAAAAAAAAAAAAAAAAAATAAATAAAAAGAAACATTTTGCATGTTTATTTCAAAAAAAATCAATATATGATATGGAATGAGTATTTAAGTTTTGAAGTTCCAAATTTAAGCATGCAATTCCATTCAAGTTCATAAGTTCTATACTTGCATGCTATACTGTTTGTCTTATATTTATTTTACTCTGTTATAATTATAAAGTGTGCATTGCAGCACAACTTCAGTGATTCTTTGCTGCAATTAGATCCCCACTGTATGTTTCTGTATTTGTTTAGATTTCCCTGATATGAGTTGACCTCAGGGTACTTTCTTGCAATTATCTGTTGATTTTACTTAGTTGTTGGACCTGTTATCATTAGCTGAACTTATTTTCTTAATTCATTGAGAATATTTTCATTGAAGAAAATGCATGCTTGTTTATCTTTCAGGCCAAATGGGATTGAAACGTCCTTTTGATGACGAGTTTCCCGAGCTTTCTTTTAAGCACTCTAGACAAGGTGAAAATGGTGACAGAGTGTCTGCATTTGGGGAGAAAGTAGCATCCGCTAGTGCCCCACAAAAACCAAATATTTCTGGTAATAAGCGGTGGACCTAATCACATACTTGTGGTAACTTTATTAGCACACCCTCGACGGCCAATGATTCTAAAAACCTCATTGTATAGGTGAGGGGATATCAGTAACAGTCACTTTTCGTTATCCATCAAAAACTCACTGAAAAGGTGGGGTTTTGATCAGGAACACGCTGAAAAGGTGACAGTGTTACTATAACCCCTCACCTATAGGGGGTTCCTAAAATTTAAAGGTCGTCGAGGCGGTGCAAATGATGTGTTCCCCTTAAATACTTCAATATGTAATCTTTTCTAGTCATTTTAATCTTATATCCGATATGTTACAGGCGATTTTGAGAAAGGGTTTCAAAAACTTCAATGGTATGATATTCATGTAGATGAGACTGGTTCTGAACTCTCCAGTGCACCCTTTTCATGGATCACCACTAGTTTTAGTGAAGATCACGCTAAAACGGCCCCCACAGCTCACCCATCTCGTTCCTCTGAAGATATCGAATTCAACTTCCCCCGTAGGGCCATTGTTTCCTTTGAGGATCTTTATTCTTCTCATCCTCCCCGTTCTACTCCTACTACTAGAAAACACGTTCCTATAGGCCCAAATCACCAGGCTACTGTCCCGTTGTGTGGTAATGATGATAATAGCTATGAAGAGAGACTAATGGGAACAAGTATCATCCCAATGCCAGATTTGACTTCACCTTCTCCCTTGGATGAAAACATTGGAGCTGGGCGTAGAGATTGTAGCTGTGTGGACATGGGTTCAATCAGATGTGTGAGGCAACACGTCATGGAGGCCCGGGAGAAGCTGAGGGACACACTTGGCCATGAAAAGTTTGTGGGTTTGGGCTTCAATGGCATGGGAGAAGAACTGGCAAAGAAATGGAGTGAAGAGGAAGAACATACTTTTCATGAAGTTGTGTACTCCAGTCCCGGCAGGAACTTCTGGAAGAACCTCTCTTTGATGTTCCCTTCACGGAGTAAAGGTGAGATTGTGAGTTACTACTTCAATGTCTTCATGCTCCGGAGGCGGGCTGCTCAGAACAGATCCAAATTCTTGGTTGTGGATAGTGATGACGATGAGTGGCATGGCAGTGTAGGAGGAGATGAATATGATGGTGTTCTTGGGTCTCCTGAAGATGTTGATGAGGGTGAGGATGAGGATGATGATAGTGGCAATACTGATGTTGGTGATGTATATTATACTCCGACAGAAAACAGCTTCGATACCCGATATAATTCGTGTATGTCCTTTGAGTGTCAAGGTAGCAATTCAGGTGAGTCTTGTGCAACAGTTGATGATAACAAGTGCAAGATTGAGAAGGCGAGTGATGGGTTGGGCTTGATTTACATGTTGGAGCCTTGTGAATCGAAGAGTTGGGATATTCGATACCCTAGTGATCCTATCAAAGGTGTTGATCTCTTGCCAACTTGTAATATGATCGAAGAGATCTTCGGAGAAGGCACTTGGGACAACAAGAAAGATCTTTGAGACATGATCAGGTTTCTTTAAAGGTTGCTTTGGAGAAGAAAGAAAGGAATGTCTTTGAAATTTTGATTTATTTTTCTCTCTTCTGTACATTCCATTTGTCATATCTATATATTTGATTTTTGAGCTCTCAAGTTGATGTAAATTTTTGGATGGCACTTTGGTCGTCTTTTGATTCTTTTCGCTGGGAACGATTTTGAGCACAAAATATGGTGTAATTACGGTGGTGAACATGGTTTTGCAGAATCAAATCAACCTGTTCGACGAGCCAGACTCGATAAACTATCCATCGAATAAGTTACGTAATTAGGTTAACAGTAGTAGTTTGAGATCTTTTAAATTTCAGGGCTAATGGCAAAAATATGCCATGTATATTAAAACTATTTGCATGTTTGTACTGTTGTTTTTATTTTGTAGCAAGTCACCGTCAGTTAAAACTGTTAATGTTATTGACAAAAAATAATGTACATGATTAATCTTCTTCAACACCCCTAGGATTTCCGTGGGGAGCTCTTTCCATCATGTTGATTCTGCCCTAGACAATAGGGTAGCAACTTGCTACGAAATAAAGATAAGAGTAACAGAATGCAAACTATTTAAATCTACTATTACCCCTGTATATAAGTCACATGACAAAAAATTCATTTTTTTTAAGATTTTCGTTTATTAGTCATGCATCTGGAAACTTTATTGTAAGTTCATGCGTTTGAAAAATTAATAAATTTCACACAAGTTATATGCAATCAACCTACATATTTTCTTGAGAAATTTTCGTTTAATTACACCTAACTTTCCCAGATTATCACTCTAATACCCAAACTTTTTTTTTCGTCTGAGAGCTACCCGAACTTTCAAAAATTATCATTTTACAAAAATCCGTTCTGATAATTTTTGAAAGTTAGGGTAGTAGAGTGATAATCTGGGGTAGTAAACTGATAATTTTTTAAAGTTAGGGTAGTCAACTGAATTTTCTAAAGTTAGGGTAGTAGAGTGAGAATCTAGGATAGTTAGGTGTAGTTAAACAAAATTATCCCTATTTTCTTTGCCATCTCAACATAAAGATTTTGGTCACAAAAAATGAAACACATAGACATGATTGCAACTACAAATAACCTTAAAACCCAAGCCACGGTCATAGACTTGTTAATCCTTATCCAGGCAAAAGAAGATCATACTCAAATTTCAATTCAAAGGCTTGCATAAGGCCAGAGTAGGTACTGCTAAAACTTCACAACTAAGTTAGACTAAAATTGGTGTTAGTTAGTACTGTCTATTTGCATTGTCCGCTGTTTCCCCAATTACCGATCAGCAACATCAGCAACCTGTTCAGAGAACGCCAATGATTAACTCTAATAATATGTATGAAGAAATGGGATAGTTGCAAAAAAGTACCCTGAGTATTAATTTTTTGTAACTTGTAGCCCTCTTCTTAGATAATCGCAAAAAGTACCCTGAACTTGTCCTTTTGTTGCAATTTTGTATACAAATGATGATTTGACCCTTACAATTTAGATGTAAAAAATAATTAGTACAAAAAAAATCCAAATTTTCTTCATCTGTGTTCCGTATGAAAATATGCATTTTTTTTGTTCTTTACTTACTATTTTGTAAATTTAAATTTTCAAGGGTAAAATTGTTATTTTAAAACAAATTTATACAAAGTGCAATAGAAAGACAGGTTCAGGGCACTTTTTTGCAATTGTTAAACAAGAGGGCTACAAGTTGCAAAAAGTGCATACATCAGATTACTTTTTTGCAATTATTCCTTACAAAATTGAAGTACATGGAAAATGATCATGAAAAATATCATTCATCTCATGGTACAAAACATATGAAAGTATGGTCGTCATATCATCAAACAGTAGTGTCTTCTGTTCAGGGTATCAATGTGCAATGGTTTTCAAAGTTTTGAACTCTTGTGGTAGGTGAAAAAGAGATTAAAGGGTCCGTGTAAAGACTTCTATATCTCATTCACCGATCCATCTTTGTTCATGACATATATCGTAACATAACATGTATTTTCAGAAGGGATAATCTCACTCAGCTACCCTTAGGTATGCACATTGCACATTGCACATTTCTCAATTAACTATCAAGTTTAAAAAGTTTTCGACAACCGTTAAATTTACCCCAACGTTTTTTTCGACAACGGTTTTTTCTAGTCTCAATTTACCCCAACGCCGTTAAATACCGTTAACTTGTGGGTGTGAAATGATGAAAATACCCTTATGTAAAAACTGAAGTAATAAAAATAGGGGTATTTTCGTCATTTCACAGCCAAAGCTCACATAAAGAACATCAAATTCAAATTTAATCCATACCTTCTCAAGTGTCCTTCCCTTTCTCGTCCTTGGAATCAGCACGGAAGAGTGACAAGCTCCAGGAAATAGAGGTCATAGGCCCTTCAATCTATGACGAATGAAACAAAAGTAACTTCAATTTCCTTGAGCAAAATGGATTTCCGAAATAGTCTATCTCTAAAAATAACGAGTTAAAAGCAACTGAAATCCACCGAAACCCCGACACAACTGGGTTTTAACCAAGTCCAAATATGACTCCATAACAAAAATCATAGCAAACCAGTAAAATAGCAAAAATTATCAGACAAATAAAATAGGCATGTGAGTTATTTTGCGTATCTGTTGGTCAATATGGACGAGTCAGGGAAGCGATGCACAGTAGATGATACGACAATGATAATGAATGGAGGTTTCTCTGATATGAAGCTGGATCAATTAAAATTCATCATGGACAGAAAATACTATTTGAATTTGATCACACTCGGGATGATCTCGGTATTCTGGATAATATCTGGAGTATTCAAGAAAGCAAGAATCAAAGAAATGCCGATAATCCAATGACTTAACCAATGAGAAGGATAATCGATCCGGAGCTTAAGAGTATGTTGTTGGTCATTTGAAGGCTGAATATTACGAAGACACTTCAAATACAAAGACTTCTTATAAAACTCAAAGATGCAGTTGTAGTTGTTGCTTCCAAGTAACAAATCACAAAGTAACTAATTTTATGGCTAATTTCTTTTTTTTGATCAGCAAGAAGGCGGGGATATACTACTCCAGCCTAGTCTAACTTTAATCTAACCTCGGCCCATACACGCTCACAAACAGAGATGTACCCACTGGGATTCGAACCTCAGACCACAAGGATGTGAGAGAGCTCACTGAACACCAGGTCAACCCAAGTGGGCTAATTGACAAGGTTTAAGGTGATCTTCAACATTTAAGCTTGTTTGATCATACTAGTCCGAAACATGTTCTTGAGTGCCTTGACGGGGGAGGATGTGATACATTCCAAAGCGACACCATTTGGGCTCGGTTAAATTTGCAAGAGTAACATGCCAACAGCTTGATGCAATCTACTCTCATAATTCCTGAAGATGTTATAACTATCACTACAGCTCCATTTACAAGTGAGTCGAGAATCTTAAGGAGACGACCAAAACTTATGATAAGCATTACGGGTCCAAAATCTCAGCTAAAGAACAAGAATGTTGCAAGCAGCCTAGCTCAAAATCAAGGCACACCGTTATCAGACTTTGAAGATAGTCCATCTCTACAAATAACAATTTAAAATCAAGCCGAAAAGACAGTAACTTACCCTAAAGTATTGGTCACACACGCTGTTCTACCTAACGTATAAAAGTCATATTTACGATACCTAAACTTTTGATCACAAACTTCCGTTAAAAAAATGGACGGAATATTCCATTCTATTAGTCCTTTGATCCATTTAACTGTTAAGTGGAGAGTGAAATGTCGATTTTGCCCTTAGCCATTGAAACCTTATGAATTGTATAAGGGAAATGACCATATTACCCTCGTTTGATTAAAAAATTAACTATAAAATAATAAACTAAATAAAAAAATAGTCTTTCGATTGATATGCATAAGTTAATTCAAATGTAATAGAGAAAAATTGCCATTTCATGTCTTTTTGGTTAGTTTTTACTAGCGGAAGATTGTGACCAAAAGTGTGTGACCAATACTTTAGTAAGTTACTGTCTTTTGCCCTAAAATCAAATAACAAAATTCAGAGCAAAACCCATGAAAATGCTGCTCAAATACAAACCCAAACCCAACAATATAGCAAAAATCATCACACCAAAATCCCAGAAAAAGAAGAACATCAAATCATTTCAAATCTGTGCAAAAACCCATGAAAATGCTGCTGAATTACAGAACCAAACACAACAATATAGCAAAAATGATCAAAGCAACATCAAATTCAATTCAAATCAGTACCTTCTTAGGTGCTCTCATCTCTTCATCTATTTCCTTCCTGATCTTTCGGTACTCTGCTATAATCTCGTTGCCCGACTCTTCAGTAGCCTTTATAATGTCTCGATGGACCTTCTCCTTCAACGTCTTGGGACTCATAAAGTAGTAGAGAACAGCGACTCCGGCATAGACGCCGTAGCGGGTGAGACCCCACTTCCATCTCATCTTAGGTTTTTTTTTTCCCGAGAACTGTCGATGTGTCTGTCATTTGAGAAGTCTTATGTTATTTGGGGAAGGAACTGCAAAATTTGGAGTCAGACGAGGGTATTTTTGTCATTTAATATCAAAATTTCGAAAACTCCCTACGAACTCTTTGGAATTATATAGGGAAAATTACATATAACCTATCCTATTATCGTTTTTTTTTCACATCATCCCCTTAATTTTTTTTTACATTTAACCCCCTTAATTTTATTTTATTTTCAGTTTAGTCCAACTTCCATCCAAAAACTAACCGACGTTACACATGTGCACATCACATGATGTTTTTTTTTTAAAATTACCAAACTACCCTCTCACACAAACACTAACTACCCTAACTTAAGCTATATTCTCTCCCTCACAATTCTTATCCACCACGCCTCAACCGTCTACATCTCCTCTCTATAGTTTTTCTCTCAACCTCCACCACAATCTCCCCACATTTTCTCAACCTCTCCACATTCCCCATCCATCACGATCTCGGTGCCGGAGTTCGTCAAGCACAGCTACCCATCAGGCTCGAAAACGAGCATAAGAATCTGAAATGAGCTCAGGGTTAGACAAATCAGGGACGAAATTGGAGCGAGAGAAGCATGAAGGTGAAAAATGCTCCTAGACAGAGAAAATCGGAGAGGAGAGAGATGGTTCAGTGGTATTAGGGGTCGTGTCTCCGTCGGCCATGGAGG
>JAYMTN010002301.1:0-11303 GCA_036897425.1 Erodium trifolium | reverse complement strand
GTAAAGGAGGATCGGTAAAACCACAACCTACCGATGCATACAATTTATTTTTTGCACATGAGTAATCAATGTTATTTTGGAAATGCTAACTCACAAGATATGCATTCTTCAACTATTTTAAAACTAATTTTCATGACTGATTAATGAACTATCTTATGAAACAAAAAGAATTAAAACATCCGGTAAAAGTAAAACAAAAGAGAGCAAGAACCATGAAATGAAAACTTGGTGGGACTTGACAGAAGAATAAAATACATAATCCTAATCAGGCAGAGCGACGGGTCAGATTTTTGGGAAACCGGGCGGGTCTTTTCTCCCCCTGTCAATCCGTACAATTGCCAAACAGTCCAAATTAATATTTTCCGAGAAACTCCAAGCCGAAACCTTGTGTGCCGAGAAAATAAATTTCTCTCTATAAACGCCTGTGTTTTACCCAAATCCACCACACTCACCTTCTTACTCCTTTGCTCTTGTGTTAGCGAGCTCTTCCCGATTTCTAAAACCTCTCGCATTGCAATCAAAACAGTGTATATCTATTTTTCCGATCACGATCGTAAGAAAAAAAAGCCCTATTCATCTCTCGGCTTCCGAGTTCTTCATTTTCTCCGAATATTCCGGTTTTTGTTCTGTTTGGCTGCCGAGAAACGGTGTGGGAAAATATAGCATCGCGTGGGTTTTTGAGTGGTTAAACTTGGGCCCCAAGCTGTTACCTTTTTTGCATGCTTTCTAGTTTTTTCTACATTTTCTCAGCTACCAAACAGTCCTGGTGTTTGCTTTGATCTTTCTGGCGTTAGTGGTGATTAAATGTTTTCTTCGCCCTGGCTTGTTTGGTTACTGGTACAGTGGTGAAGAAGAAACAGAGTATTTGGGGGTTTATTTATGGTTGATTTTCCCGTGCTTTCTCGGGAGCCAAACAGTTTGCATGTGCTTTGATGTCGGTCATGTTTATTGTCGTTTTGCTTAATTTTTTGCAGTTTGTTTGGTTACCGATGATGATGATGATGACGGGAGCAGAGTATTTTGGGTTTGGTCTTTGGGCCCTTTTGTAGGGTAAGCCTCAAGAAAAGAGAACAATGGTGAAAGTTTTGACTTTTCACTTCCCAAGTAATCAAAGATATACATTTGGAGTTCTTTATTCTAATAAACTTTTTGAAAAAGCACAATGCATGTCTGACCATTATACAATAGAAAATTCTGTAATTTTGGGATCAGATAAATATTGCTTATGCATGTAGGTGAAGGGTAGTATTTCTTATCTTTTCTAGGATGCTCAGATAACTATTGTTCTCAGAAATTGGTTATTGGGCCTCAACAACTCACTTAGGAAACAGTAGACTCTTATGATGCACTGAGTGTTTTACCATGTACCATTTTCTTTAGTCCGATAAAAGTGTTATTGCTATCATGCTAGCTTGTTGGATGATAAAACAAGCTTTTGACGATTTTTTCCTTCTCTTAGGAATTGAATAGCCTGAGAATAAGAGGCTAATATTTGCATGCTAGAAAAAGGAGTAAGAAGAAGCAAGTGTCCTTCAAGTGATTAGTGTTGTGAACTTTTTGATCAACCATGGCTCCGACTCCGAACCTGAGGGTTATTAAGGCTTTTAGTGCAACAAGGGAGTTGGGTATTGCTGATGACGATGTTAAACCTGTGTTGAAGAACCTATTGAAAGTGTTCGATGGAAATTGGGAACTCATAGCAGCAGAAAATTTCCGGGCACTTATAGATGCCTATTTTGACTCAAAGGATTGCAAGGTTATACTCTTAACTATCTTCTTTTCATTCATGTTTTTATTCTTCTTGGATATTATGTAGGGTGTGTTACTTTGTTTTATTACGTTATCCTTGGTATTTTTATTTGTTCTAGTAGCTCTTACTTTCTTAGTGGCATAAGATATGGTTATGGTTATCTTAGTAAGCATTTTTTTTAGAATATTGTAAAAATCCCGCCTTTTCTCTACTGAAATGTTACGAGCTTAATAGTTGTTCCATTTACTTTGAATAGGAGGAAACCAGTAGAAAAAGAGGTCCTGTTGGCTGTGATGAGCTTGGTAATCCACCAAAAAGACTGCAAATAGGGGAGCTGGAATCTCAAGCATCATCTACTCAGGACAACTAAAGCCATAAGAGGCAACAAGAATCTCAATCGAGTTTAAGAGACAAGTGTGTAGCTGGATCTCAAATAACTCTGGCAACAAACTGTGATAAAGGAAAAAAACCTGTTGGATATCGTTCAGAATCAAGTTCTCATAAGGCATCTTCTGCTGCTTACTTGAAACAGCCACAGGAGGAGGATGAACCATGTTCTGCTTCTATCCAAAGAGTGAGCTCTTCTAGTAGTTGTCGTGGAAAAGAGTTGGTTAAGCCCACTACTGAGCTATCCCTTAACAATTCAAGAAATCATCCAGAGCCAACTGCAATTATCTATCAAGGTACTTGTATTTCTACCACCCAATGTCACAGTTATCTGGATACACTCTTACATGCTAAGCTCTGCACTATGTCTTCAAGTTTATGTTGGGTTAAAAAAGTAATTACTCATTTTGTTTAAATTTTAGTAGAAAATTTGTGGCAAATAATCAATATTATCATTTTATGAGTGTGAGTGAGCATGTTCATGTGTGTGTGTGAGTGAGAGAGAGGTCAATAACTAGCAAGTTTCAGGAGGGAGGGGGGCAATTAAGATGGGCTTTATTCATCAACCAGTAAAGTGAGTGAGGTTGGACCTTTTTCTTATTACTTGTTTGATAAATGTATCATATAAGTGAATTTAGATATTTGCTTGGCATGCCAATAAAAAAAAAGATATTTGCTTGGTGTGTTGAACTCCTATAATTTCCATTAGCTGGTATTTGTACTATACTGATTATTGGCTGAGTTGCTGGGTTTGTTTTGCTTAGCTCTTTGAATTCACACAATGCAGGGATTCTGCAGCCCATCGTTCCGAAGAAGCCTTTACGCAGTCTGAAGGACATTTCGAGAGGTTCTGAAAATGTTGAGATATCATTGGTGGATGAAATTGGCTCTGAAAATCTCCCCAAATTTACCTACATTCCACAGAATATAGTCTACCAAAATGCATTTCCTAATATTTCACTGGCTCGTATCTCGGATCATGACTGCTGTTCAAGATGTTCAGGAGACTGCCTCTCATCAATACCTTGTGAGTGTGCTGCTGCAACTGGAGGTGAATTTGCATACACAGCACAAGGCTTGCTAAAAGAAGAATTTTTAGCTAATTGTCTGCCTCTGAAAGAGAAACAAGATGATATGTTTTATTGTCCTAAAGTCTGTCCAATAGAAAGAACCAAGAATGAGTACAAGCCTGAACGATGCAAAGGTCATATAGTTAGGAAGTTTATCAAAGAATGCTGGACGAAATGTGGGTGTGACATGAAGTGTGGAAATCGAGTAGTTCAACGAGGTATTACATGCAAGTTGGAGGTGAGATTTCTCTTCAAAGATAAGTTTCTTTTTTTGTTATAGATTCTTACATAGTTGAAAAATATATAAGCAGATGTGCTTTAGTTATGCTTCATCCCCCATTGGACATTGAGTCACATCTTCCCTCTCCCTAGTGTTGTTAATAATGGCTGTTTATGGTATACTGTAAGAACAGCTCTTCATAGATGGTTATATCTTTGTTTCCCTAAATTGCTTTGTTTAGTGGAAAAGCAAGTAGATCATTCATTGTTTCTTTTATTCGTGTTGAAGTGTCCCATATGGAAGAATGGGGATGTAATAACTACTTGATATACTTGTTGAGCCCTCCACCTATTATCTTAAGCCATTGGGGAGGAGTTGAGTTAAACAATCCACAATTTGTGTGTACCAAGGTGCAAGGTAAAGAGGAGCCGCAACGGTCCCCCTGGACTGCATGGATCCCACATATGAATAGAAAGTTGGGTTTAAACTAGATCTCACCAGAATCGCCTCATCTATTCTCCAGAAGAGAAGTGCCCCATGCTAATGTTCATTGGGTGATCCACATATCAAGTCAGATGTTGATGAGTACATTAACTATCAATACGACTGAGAGCCCTCACAGTCTTGCCACAACGATGCAATAATCATGGCGCTCTACCACTAAGCCAATAGTCAAAGAACTCCAGATTGTGTATACATAGAAGCAAATACTTTACCACTTGGCCCAACTTATGCTGATTATTAAGTTACATTGTCCATATGAGTTTTCAAGTAACAACAAATCTAGTCATAAATTTTGCTTGTTTCATACTTAACAGAAATGGCATCTTTTATTATTGCTTATACTTTTATGCTCAGGTGTTCATGACTCCGGAAGGAAAGGGTTGGGGTGTTAGGACACTTCAGGATTTGCCTAAAGGAACCTTCATTTGTGAATATGTTGGCGAAATATTAACCAACATGGAGTTGTATGAGCGGAATTTGCAAAGCAGTGGTGATGAGAGACATACATATCCAGTAACCCTGGATGCTGACTGGGGGTCAGAAGGAGTTCTGAAGGATGAAGAGGCACTTTGTTTGGACGCTACAATTTATGGAAATGTTGCTAGGTTCATTAATCACAGGTAAATTATTCTGTCCAGGCTTACTTTTAATGTTTTAGCTCTTGACTTTTTTCTTTCTTGCTTAATGATAACGGGTGACATGTAACCAAGCTACGGTAAGTTGTTGATTAGGTTCCTTCTATATGTTTTCTTCTTCCTCTAATATGTGCTGTATGTGGATTTCCTGGACAATTGGTACTTTTATCCTTACAGATGCTTCGATGCAAACTTGTTTGACATTCCAGTAGAAGTGGAGAATCCTGATCACCACTATTATCATGTATGAGCTTGAAAATCTACTGTTTGTCACATTCAAGATTGTTTTCATTTTTTTCTTCTCGGTTTGAGTTACTTCTGAATAACTTGATTTGTACTCTATAACTGCAGGTGGCCTTCTTTACAAAAAGAGATATTAAAGCCTTGGAGGAGCTAACATGGGTATGTGGGCTTGACTTTGTCATAACTTAGTTGGCCGTAGTTCATCATCTGATTTTAATAATGAAGTACAGTTTTGAAATTTATTTTCGCGTCCACTTATTTATCAGGCTATTGGCTAAAGTAAAGTTGATCTTATGTCTTAACTTGGCTAGCTGTAACTTGTAAGGTGACCGGCTTATATCATTTGCAGGACTATGGGATTGATTTTTATGATCATGATCATCCTATTGAGGCATTCGAGTGCAGTTGTCAGAGTACTTACTGCCGAGGCACGAAACAGAAGGGTTAGTTCATTTTACCTTGTAGTGTGAATTTTATTAACTTTATTCACTAATGAATTGTTGTCTTTATAATGGTTTGAATACCTTATTGTCCGGTGGTCCATCTCATGGAAAAGTCCTAATGCAACTCTTTCATGCAATAGCTTTTTTTCTTTCAGACTTCAAGAGCAAATTACATAATTGTAAACCCTAAAAATTAAGTAAAAATACAGTTTGTATTCCTTATGAAATGTCCCCATGTCTCCTTTCTTGTTGTAGATTAATGTAGGTCATGTATTTTTTGGGAAATATAGGATTGCATATTTGCAGTACTGTTTTTGTATTGTTTATATAGAAATAGGAATAATACACCATTTTTTTTACCATTTGAAGAAAACTGAATACAATGAATATAATTTTATTAGCTTAAAGATTATGTCATCTAATGCTTTTTTTTAATCAGAAAATAAAAAATGCAATAAAAAGAGGTGTGGGTTCTGGGAAGGAAACCACAAACCACCAAACCAACAACATAATCCAACAAAGGCCCAACAGGCCAAAACAAGCAAAAAACAGCCGCACCGCCTAGAATGAACCCGCCCAAAACTCTAGACGTCGAACTAGTGAACAATGCCATGAGACACCGCAAAAGGTGAACCCTTTGGCGTCAAAGAGGCTGAGCAGAACACGCCCCTCCACTATCCGGCAGGTCATCTAATACTTTTTTAAGCTGCTGTTGATCCTTTAGAGAACTATTGCATTGATTTTTTTGTTGTTGTGAAAATGGACTTGTGATTCTGTGAATCTATTTCCTAATATACATTCCTATTTTTTATACTCTCCTCAAGTTGAAGCATAGATATTAATCATGGAGAAGAGTCTAAAATATTGGCAGGGCGGTGGTATCAATTTATAGAAAATTCTAGAGGCATCCATACCACCTTGTAGAGATTTAGTCTCCACCATCTATTTAGCAGGTGGAATAGTGTATATACGTCGGACTAAAAATAATAGAGGATCGCAGTTGGGGTACAAAGGAGCAAGTTCTGGCATAATTGAGGAGGATGCACAGTTGAGTAGCTAAACCGGTTTTTTTTTTCGTAGGGCAGAACCACAATCCTAAAAAAGCCCTGATAACATGTACAATTTGTTTTGTATGTGTTGAGTACATGGTATACACAAGCTGGTCAACTGTCCCCTTACCAAACGAAGTAACAATCCCTAATTGTTTATGTACATTGATTTCCTGATATCCATTACTATTCTGTACCAATCTGAAGCTGTTGAAGGGCTGAGGTAGTAAGAAAACATGAACCCAAAACCTTAACTGCCAAAAAGTTGAAATTCAATACAACATGCGCTTATTCTGTAAGTAGTTTCAGTATTGTTATAGTACGAGTATAAAGTTCCTTTTGGAGTTCCAAGTGATAACAAACGCAATGATGCCATGTTGTCATTACTTTTGTATTGTGATTTGCAACAATATTCACGTTCATAGCTGTTTGTTTGATTTCTTCACTTAAGGCTTCTATATGTGCAATACAATCTCTGTGTTGCAACTGTCTGATTCATTATCCATATGCAATTGGATCCTCCTTGATATTGTGAGAACATAAATATTGAGCCCAAAAGTGGAATATTCCGTCAAAAAACTACAGAGTATTTAAGATATGGTTTGGTAATTGTTTCCCCTCAACTGAAAATTAAAAGAAAATATCCAGTAGCTGCACTTGAGTAGGTTCCTAGGAATACCTCTTAGATAAACAGAGCAAGCCTCTTAATTCCTAAGTCATTGATGATGTCCAGCAACAAGAAATTCCTTATTAACTTTGAAGGTTTCCAATATCTATAAAGACTTTTAGCCTGTAAGATCAGATGTTTGTTTGTTGTTTGATAATCAATTAATACCTAACTTATATACTTAATCACATTTAGCATCTGTAAGCTTAAGTTATTGTTGATCATGGAGTTCACTAAGATTGATAGAGGAAAGTAGTATAGTGGCAAGAAAATCTTAGCAGTTCCCAACCACTGGCCATTCGAATGTTCATATGATTATTAAAGGATTAAATACAAAAAAAGTTATCCTGAAGTATTGATCATGTATATTTAGCTATATAATGTTTTAAAGTACCAGACCTGGTATATTTAGCTACATAAAGTTTTAAAGTACCAAACCTGGTGTCTTATGCTTTGGTCACAGGTCATCTACATGCTTTCATGAATTGGATATTTAGCTACATAAGTTTTAAAGTACCAAACCTGGTGCCCTAAGTTTTGGTCGCAAGTCATTTACATGCTTTTATGTCGAATTTTGTTCACTAAATGACCAATACTTTAGGACGACTTTTTTTTTGTAATTAACCCAATAATTGAATTGAAAAAGTTAGAATATCTCAACTAATTTCGTACTGTTAATCTGTTACTTGGGTGAAAACTCTTGTATTCAATACCAGCTTCTTCTAGAGTATGAGGTTAACTGCAATATCCTGTATATAGTGAATGTCAAAGTTGTATGTACTGATTATCGAATGGCCGACTTGATTGCTGGTGCAGGCAATGGACAGATCTCTAAAAGGCGATGATGTACAAAGGGCTAGAAGATGATTGCAGGCAGGATGGATTTGTGGACCAACTGTGCTATTCTTTCTATTCTTTTATAGTTCAGAACCATGTGACAAAAAGTTTTGCAGGATAGACAGGGATTTTGCAGAGAGAGAAAAATACACATTGTTTTGAACCTAAAAATGAGTGAGCCCATTCAGGTTTTTCAGACAGCAAAGTATATTCAGCTAAAACAGGGTCGAATTCGAAGAATAATTGCAAAGAGTATATGTTCAGATTATGTCCTGAAAAAATCTTGACAATAAACTGAAATTACTTTAAAAGATGTGTTTTTTTTATTCAAATAGGTCATGTGGCCTAGTTGGATGAAAAAAATCACAAATTTGACCTATTTGGATGGAAAAAAGAGTAACCTAAGATTCAAGAATACAAAGAAACACTCGAAATGCTGCTATTTGGTTGGGATGTGATTGATTCCGGAGGAACTTCTTATAGCCTCAAATGGCGACTTAACAGATTAATGAAATTCCCATATCTTACCTCAAAAAAAAAAAAAATACAAAGAAACATTAAAATGTATCTTGTAATAGAAGACTGAAAACTCAGACACTTGTTATTACAATTATCAAAAGAGAGACTCTGCAATATATACATTGAGAAGCACAGCCACAGCCATAACTCAGAAGAGATAGGTTTACATCATCTTCTTGGGAGCAAGACCCTTGCGGCGATCAGCGAAGTGATGGAACAAGGTTCCATCAAAGCAACTTCTGACTGCTTCTTTGGATAAGAAACCTTGTTCATCCTTGGCGAGGAGGTACAGCACTCCCCATTCAAGCTTACTCGTAATCCTGCTTAATCATATTATATATTCATGACTAGCTTCATCATCAGTCTACACTCTACACTCTACACTACATAACGGAGGAAGGAGAAGGAGAAACCAATCCATACCATCCGAAGAAGTCATAAGTAAGACGATTGGCTTCGGTCATGGACCACACCTCCCCCAAAGTCAGCTTATCAGGTACGGTCCCAGCATATTTACTGAATATGTTCTCCAGGTTCATTGGAACATACCTGATTAATCAAACCAATTCATTAATTAATTAATCTTCCAGATTATGACATTAATGGGTATGATTTCTTCTATCTCACCTTCCCTCGGTATCATAGGTTCCGCTATCACTTCCATGCTTTGCCTTATGTATGTTCTTCACATAAATCGGAAATAAAGGCGAAGGAAGCCATGTCTACAGTGCACATATATAATTAATATATACTTAATTGTAATATATACTTAACATAATCAAATATCCAAATAAATGAGATGAACTATTACGTACTGGGAGCGTAGGATAACTCATAGATCCATGAATAATAATGGCCGAAAACAAAGATACAATCAAATTGTATCCCACATCCCGACACCCTGTTAATATATACAAATTCAACCAACCACATAATTAATTTTAATAATTAACACAAATATACAACAATAATATTATCATGATGCAATGACCTCGGAAAGTATCCCAAGGATAAATGACGCCGTCGCCGTCAGGGTCGAAGAAGGAAACATGCTGCTGAAGCACAGACATGTTCCCATGGTTGTGTCCCCACGACCCATTCGGGTGTTCCGCATCTGGTGCCGCCAATGCTCTTGCCACGTCTACACATACACGTACGTATGTATCACTTGCTCACTAATCACTATTTAAATATAAATATAGAAAATAGAAATATACATGGCTTGGGGAGCTTGTCGTCCAAGGCGGTTCGAACGGGCCTCTGCCGGGTAACCGGTGCCCTCTCCGCCGCCGTAGCCATAGCCACTTCGTTTGATATTTCTGCTGCCATTTTATTTTTGTGACTAAAGAGTCTCTATAAACTGATTTATTTATATCATCATTTCTATGCATGTTCTATCTCCACGTGTCACCAACCGTGACTACGTGTAACGCTCCCGCTTTTCCACGCTTTGCTACTTCCTCGTACGGACACCTGCTGAGCGCGCGTCTATCACACGTCCATTTAGACTCCAATTTGCGTGACAAGTTGTGTTGCTTACAAATATTTATCCAACCCAGCTATTAAAAATGTCCAAGTGGACATTTTTAATACTACAAATATAAAACAATAAATTCCATCAATATTTTGTCAAGTGTGGGCCCCGTGTAGGATTTAATATTCATCATTGATCATCCTGAATCAGATAGATGCGTGAGCCTCCCATATTTGTATACTACGCTCTTATCATCACAGTCGTCGATTGCTCTCATCACGCAAACTGAAACGAAGATCGACGGCGGTGAAGTTGGTGACGGGAGCTGAATGAACAGGTAACCGGACACGCGAACATTTCAGGGGGACAAGGCAAGTTATCTGAATCGGAGAGCTCGCTCGTCTGAGTATTTCCATTTTGTTTCGAAGTCAAGAACACAAAGCCGTACGGTTCCGATTACGCTTCTCTCAATCTCGTTCCTCTTCTGAATTCCAGTTAAGATTCCGCACACCCGTTTCGAACTTTGGTTTCGATTATTTGATTTTTGCTGTTAAGTTCTGTTCAACTCTGCAATTAGAATGACCTAAGTCTGTACCATTTCTGGTATTTTTCATGATTTTTATCTTTTTTTTTATTTGGTTCTAATCTGAGTTGGTTTGAATGTGTATTGCCTAAAAGCTGTTTTTGGTCTTGTGTTGTTGTGAATTGTGATGAGGCTTAGAGGTGTTTTGGGATGTTGAGCATTTTAACTTGGGTTGGGTTGTATATGAGTTGATGTGAAAATGAAACTGTTTTGTAGCTTTGCTTTCATAGTTTGGGTGTTGTGTGTGGTTATTTTTTGTTCTTCAGTTGATGCTTACTTAGCATTGTTTTCAGACTGGGTCGTATGGATGTCGATGTGAAGATGATATTGATTTTGCCCTTTTTATGCTTAGAGCTAATGATGGAGTGCCAGAGCTTCAGTTGACAAATTTTAATTAATGATTCATGTTTGTTATGACAAAATATTTTAGATTGAGAGCTCAGTTTTAATTGCTGATTGTAGCTTGTGTTCATTGGTTTACTTTGCTGCATATTTGACCTTGATAATTATCAATACTTTCTACTTTTATGAATCATCTCTATGTAACAATTTACAGTTTGTCGGGATATATGGATGTTGTAAGTTATGTGTATTGCTTTAGCTTGTGGGGAATTTTGTAGCAATTCAATTTTGCATTCTCGTGTTAAAAATAAATCTGTGCTCACAGTCACTGCATAGCAACTGGCCGTCCTCGGACCTGAAAGTATTGCAATAAGTCTTCATTTCAGAAAAACTTGTGTCACAATAAGACTTAGTTATTTTATCACCATAAATAACTCAGCCTATTTTGTTTTTCTAGCACACCTAAGGAATGTTTGTAATGCATGAAACCTGAATCCAGGTAATTCTGGAGGTATATTATTCATAAGGGTTAATTACCTTTTGTACTCCTTTTGAATTGGTAACACACCTTTAGTACCCC
>JAYMTN010002300.1:0-11304 GCA_036897425.1 Erodium trifolium | reverse complement strand
GATGGGTTAATTGTCAAAAAGTGCACTGAAGTTTTTTCCACAAACTAAAACATGCATAAACTTTTGTCCACGCTTTTAGGGTGCACTGAAATTTTATCCACCGACTTTTTTTAGAAAAACGTAACAAGATGTGCAGAATGAATGGTCTGGGCAGTTCTTTGCAGATTCAATAGATTTGTGGGAAATACATAATGCGTTATATACTTGTGTGGGCAATACTTTAGGATAGTTTTCGACAATTAACCTGTTACGTTTTCCTAAAAAAGTCAGTGCACCCTAAAAGCATGGACAAAAGTTTATGCATGTTTTCGTTTGTGGACTAAACTTCAGTGCACTTTTTGACAATTAACCCTTAATGGATCTATGCTGTTTATTTTGTTTCATCTCATTGGTCCATTTGAGGCAGCAAAATCATCTATGGCACTCACATAACCTCTTTGCATGCCCCTTCATTTTTTTTATCGACTAAATCAAACATGTCCCTTCATTCTGGATAAGGTTATTACTCACTTTTTGCTTCTTGTATCCCTGTTATCATTTTCAGATATGGAAAAGGCTTCACGATATTGGCTCTGAATTGACTTCTCTGGCAAAGGATTTATCTGACGTATCAAGAACATCCTGCCATGCACAGGTAGATTAACTAATCAGTAAATATTTTGCCTAACTTCGGTTTATACTGGTCTATAGTTTATAAATCTCTTTGATATTCCTGTTTATGCAATCTGTTACTTTTTTAGTTCTTATGAGTTGACCATTATCATCTATAGGTACATCCAGGTAAGAGATTTAATGTAAACCCATTCGAGGGTCTAAAATATGATGATATTATTGATTTACTATGCGGTATTATTTTTCCTGGTCATAATTTTGCCACATCAGAGTATAACAGAATGTCTAGAAATTGCAGGGATATGCATAAGATCTGAACTATATGATCTAAATTTATTGGCAAAACAAATTACCCATTTGCTGTAAATTGAGATCTTAACTGAGAATTTTTTTATACTTTAATGCAAAGTTGAAGACATTTAGAAGATTAGCCTGCTATTATGTCCATCCTGATCTCATCCAAATTATAAGTAATTGTGAAGAAATTCTCTCCCTGCATATCTGTTCTTCAACTATATTAGACCTCCCTTCTCTCTCTCTTGCTGCTCTTCTTTTGTTCCCAGAGAATCTTCCAAAATTTTATATGCTTGTTTTGTCCTAGTGTTGTTGCCATCCCTAGCATCCCATTTTGAAAGAAAGTGAATTTAGTGATAACTTAATATACTAATTAGGCCTTCGAACATATAGTATAATGGGTTAAATTAATTTTAATATATTCATTCCTCATTGAGATGGTAGATAATGGTAGTGACGAAAATTTGGATGTATTATAGTAAATAACAGCACCAGTAGCAATACTATCTAAATAATTTAAAAGAAAAAAGAAAGTCAAACACCCCAATTCAGTTAAATGAGAACTAGAATGGAAGTGGTAACTCGTGCATATCCAACTCAGTAATATAGTCATGTGGTAATAGCTACCTAACATAAGGATATTATTGATAACTCATGCATAGTTCACTCCCTCAAAATGAAAGTGAATACTTATATTAAAACATCTAAATTGGGAAGTAGGAATAGTTTGTATATCATCCTTTGTCTCCCAAAGCTAATCACTTATCAAAGCTAAGACTATAGGGTTAATCTCTTTCGAACAACACTTATTTCGGGGTGGGTGTAGTATTTTCTTTGTATTGGCTTTCAGCTGGTGACATAAATCTCATTAGTGCTATAGTTAGTCAAAGAATAAAAATTAGCGAAACAAAATAAATTCAAAACTTATTTTTGTTGTTAATTATTCTATGCCCATTGATATTTTCGTGGTGTTTTTCGCATATCCCAGTATCACTTATTCTGGTTAGGTAAATGATGATATAATCTGAGTGGTGGAATATTGCCTTTAATATCTATTTGTTTTTCCATACCAAATGTATTCTTTTAATTAAGAGTCAAGTTGGTGCTGATATTTTCGTGCCATAATTACCGAACAGTTTCCCACAGCAGCCTTGTATCCTGTGCCTAAACCAGAGCAAATAGAGGCTTGTGGTGTACATGGAGTCTGCGCTTGCAGGTGTTGTGGACAGAAGGCAGATGGAAGAGACTGTTTGGTATGTGATTCATGCGAGGAGATGTATCATGTCTCTTGTATTAAGCCTGCTGTTAAAGAGATACCCCCAAGTTGGTATTGTGCCAAGTGTGTAACTAGTGGAATGGGATCACCCCATGATAACTGTGCCATATGCGACCGGCTCAATGCTCCCAGAATCATAATCAGCAGTGTAGGGGAGAACGCAAATGAAGAAACACTTGGCAAAATCGAAGAGAACTCAACTTGTAGCATGGAAGAAGAAGGGATCCATGTATCAAGTGGAAGCAAGAACGAGCCACTCTGCAAGATTTGTGGAAATGAGGTGGAACAAAGTGAGAATTTCTCTAGATGTGGCCACCCTTATTGCCCTAATGAGTATTACCATGTGAGGTGCTTGACACCTAAGCAGTTGAAGTCATACGGGCCCCGCTGGTACTGCCCGTCTTGTCTGTGTAGAGCTTGCCTGACTGATCAAGATGATGATAAGATTGTTTTGTGCGATGGATGTGATCATGCATACCACATGTATTGCACGGAACCAAGACTGGCTAGAATTCCAGAAGGGAAGTGGTTTTGCAGAAAATGTGGTGAAGGGATCAAGAAAATACGGAGGGCAAAAAGGGCATATGAGGAATACGAGAAGAAACAGAAGATAACCGAAGAGGGTGAAAGGGTTTTTGAAAGTTTTGGGAAGAAAGAAGATGAGAGAGAAGCGAGCAAAGGCCAAGAAGGAATGGACATGCTTTTGTCTGCGGCCAAGAAACTGAACTACGAAGAGAACATTGCTGATGTTAACATGTAGAGTTGAAAAGAGCAAACAATTGATGTCGGGCTTTGATCGATGTTTTGGTAGGTTGTAGATTTTGCTGACTTGGATACACATAGCAGGGAAGAGATGGCTAATATGTTGTTGCGAGATATGTACTGTAATATGGTGTCCCCTAAAAGTATAGGGGACCATGGAATTTCAAATTCATTGGGGCAATTCTTTTTGCAAACAGTGCTCAAACTGGTGCTAACTTTGTTTTTCTTTTTTTCATTGTGCAATGTAAAAGTAATGTACTACTAGCTACTTTTTTCATTGTTATCCCAAGGTTTGTTTGTTATATGCAACTGTATTTGCAATCAGATTGAGACTTGTTTTTATCTCAATCATCAATATGATTGTTTGGTTGAAAAGTTTCTAGTTGAATTAGGAAGTCCATCACATACACATACACTTGTTGTATATGTGAAGTTGGTAATTGCATCAATCTAGATTCATACTTGCTTGCACCAATGGTACTTTCACTCCATACAGTTAATGCTCATATTTGCCTTTTGCTAGGCGTAATTCATGGCGCCAGGAATTCAGTTATTTGCATCCAACATGGATTTTATAGTATATTTGCATGAAAAACTAGTAATATCCTCTTGCACATAAGTAATTTATGTTATTTTTACTGGGATTAGAGTGTGATTTAGAGGACAAATGATATTCATGTAGATGATTGAAGATAAAATAAAGTACCGGTTCAAGATGATATTCATGTAGATGATGAAGATAAAATCAAATACTGGTTGATATCCACGTCGGATTATTGCATTCCGCAAAAATCAAGGGAAGAGGCATATTCATTTTGTCTTTGTAGATAGATAGTTGATTTGCATAAAGAACTACTAATATCATGTTGCATATAAGTAATTAATGTTATTTTTGTTGAGATTTCAGATGACAGATGATATTCATGTAGATGACCGAAGATAAATTATTTTTACATTTTTTCAAGCATATTTGGAAGACAAAGATAGGGCGATGCAAGGCCGGGTCGATCCCTTTCATCCTAGTTTGATATTACCCCGGTACTCCCCGGAAGTCTGTTGTCGTACCTCTTTCGGGATAGAGCTTGCTACTAAGCTAGTCCGGACGACCATAATTTTACTCGATGAATAAGTTTCCTTGCTCCATTGAAAACACCCGAATGCATCTTTAACTTCATTGATCTCTTCTATTCTTACACAAATGGTTGATACCCACTTACTCTCCATTCGGGTGGGAGAAATACAAATGGTTGATACCCACTCACTCTCCATTTTGTAACGGGTCGTATTCGGGTCGGTTATAATTTTTCATTCGGATGGGTTATGAATTATTTTCGGGTTTTATCTCAGACAAGGTTTGGGTGCGGGATGGGTTCGGAGCGGTTATGGATACCCGCTTACTCTCCTTACCCTAAACCTCTCTTCGTATCGCGCTCAGACACACAGACATATATATACGGAGGAGTCCCTTTTCTCTCGCAACGAGCCTAAGTTTCGGCTCCGTCTCAGTCTCCACCTCAAGAAAACCTTCGAATCGAGAGAGTCCCTTTTCTCTCACCTCAGTTTCGTCTCCGTCTCAGTCTCCACCTCAAGAAATGGTAATTCCTTCTATACCCATCAAATACTATTCATGAGTTTCATCGGTTTTTGTTTGTTTTACTTATTTCCATTTTTAAATCGTGCGATTTTCGCTTTATACGTGTTCAATTCAACTATGAATTGTTTGGTACCTGTGGATTGTTGCGGGGACATTAAATTCGACCTTACTAATGGCTTTGGATGCTGATGATATAATTGATGCTATTCTGTAGTGACTCTAGCAGAGAGAGAAAAATTAGTACCCAAAAGGGTATCTAATTTGCTGAACAGTTCTGAACGTAAATTGATGGTGATTGTAAAGAGTTAAGAAGCTTATGGAGTGACTGAGAGTCTGAGATGTTTTTTTTCCTTTCCAAAATTGCTTTGTTTGTCTTGTATATACAAAATAAGTGAACTTTGAGGTAGAAATGAGATAGGATTGGTGGGTTGTGATTTGTGTGAGGTGAACCGATTAAGTTTAGTGCCACAGAAGGAATTGATAGGTTCCAGAGTTCCTCTGTGTTTTATTGATGCTATATGTCGGAGAGCATCAAAGCTGAAACTTTAATGCAATCTGGATAAGTTTGGGACTACTTCAAATTGTGTGATAGTTTCTTAGAAAGTGGTCAGGTCAATTGATTTTTATGATGTTCTTTGCTATCTCCCAATTTGGTTAAGGATAAGCAGTTCGCTAAGGTACAGTCTTGCTAAGGTTTATGATGTACCCACTAAGGTTGAGATTTGTTGGTGAGCTGGTTCTTTCTCCACCCAATCATAGTACATGTTTTTCTCTCTCAGTAGGGTTTCTTTGCTAACCCATTCTCTCTGTAAACGGAAGTTGTACAGTTCTCTGCACGATGATTTGAATTATCTTCAATCCATCACTCCATGGCTCAATTATGTTTCATGTTGCTACTGGTTTGTGTAAAATTAGTACTTCACTGATTGCTCTTCTTTTTGTTGTCCCTGTTTTTAGCCTCAAGGAGATTACATAGACCTGCACAGGAAGAGGAATGGCTATCGGCCAGACCACTTCGAGCGCAAGCGTAAGAGGGAGGCACGTGAGGTCCATGAGCGTTCTGCTAAGGCCCAGAAGGTTTATTATCTTTTCCTCCTATTGTTGGCTCTGTTTGATTGACTTGTTCTTTTCAATTGCTTCTGCGATTTGTGAAAGTAATTTTTTTAAGTTGAATTCTACAGACTCTGGGTATTAAGGGTAAGATGTTTGCTAAGAAACGGTATCAAGAGAAGGCCCTCATGAAGAAGACGTAAGTGTATTACTTTAACCGCCTTTGTTTTCATAGATAAATTTAGAATTTATGAATGTTAATTGATCACAAGAATTCATTGTGGAAATTGGTGTCGAGGGGGTATTTAGAATCAGTAATACATGAAATAACAATATTATATTATGGCTACAAGCCTACAATATACATGAAGTATATTGAAAGTATTGGGGTGTTTCAGATATTGTGAGGAGTGCATAAAATTGAAATGTTATTAGAAGAATATGATCCTTTATCAAGTTGTTACGCACTTCTTCTATCCTAAGTGTCACACTTTACTAAAATGAATGCCAAAATTAGAGTCCCATTTTGCTTTAAGTTTGTTGATTAGTACTTAGTTATGACAAACTTGGGTGACAGGGATATGTAAATATATGTGGTGAAGGGTGGAAAGTCAAACACAAAAAATAAGTTCTTAATTCTTTCCAATAGACAAACGGGATACTTATTTTAGCTTGGAGGGATTAGGGAATGTGGGTTAATAGCTATAGCAAGAGTAGCTCAGGTGTTAGCTTGCTAAACTCATTGCTTCTGTATATGTTATATCCGAACTTCAGGCAATTTGAAATATATAATATTAAGCAGCTTATGGTTGTAGCTATAATTGACTGGGAAGTGGGTGGTGGACATCTTTTTTTTTTTTTTTTGATGCTTGAGCATCTATGTCTTTTTATTCTTATGCCCAAAGGTACCTCAATTGCATGTTTGACTATCTTTGTTTTATCCATGGGGATTAAGCTCTGTTACTTTGGGTCTTCATGATTATTATGAAACCGATGAACATGTTTGCTCATACTTTTAATAGATTGGCTATGCATGATGAGTCATCAAAAAGACGCAAGGTGGATGACAATGTTGAGGATGGTGCTGTTCCTTCCTACCTGCTTGATCGTGAAAACACAGCACGAGCAAAGGTATACTACCTTCCTATGTTATAATCAAAACATCCTTGATGATGGGAAATGGGAAATGAACTTCACTCCCTCATGAGTAATATCTGACTTTGGCATATTGATGCATGTAGGTTCTTAGTAACACGATCAAGCAAAAGAGGAAAGAAAAGGCTGGGAAATGGGAAGTCCCTCTACCTAAGGTGAGGTTTACTAGATTGTCTTGGTTTACAGTTTCTAGCTAGCTGTCTTTCTATTATACTTGTGTGGCTATCTTAGTCCATGATCAAAAACTTACAATTTAGACTTCTTTTGCTTCTTCAGGTTAGACCTGTGGCTGAAGATGAAATGTTTAAAGTGGTCAGAACCGGCAAAAGGAAGAGTAAGTGGTCTACACGCTCCTGACCCTCTTATTGTCATAATATCAAATGATAGCTTAGAAATGTTCTCTATCTTCTAATTCTGTTTGTTTCTGGCCTGGCAATCTATTCCTACGTGTCAAAAGTTGAGAAGATATGTCGATCATATCTGTTCTGTTTTAAAATTCCAATGCTTTTCATGGTAGTTGTAAAACAAACAAGACGACCTTCAATTTTGCAATTTAGATCTGAATCTGTGCTGTGTGGAGATGGTTAAATTTGGAAGTCTTGCTGTGTATTAGTTTAAAAACAGCGCCACAATTAGTTAAATCTCTCTGGTAATTGTGTTGCAGTCAAGCAGTGGAAGAGGATGGTCACCAAGGCCACATTTGTGGGGCCAAGTTTCACCAGAAAGCCTCCGAAGTATGAGAGGTTTATCCGGCCAACAGGACTGCGATTCACTACAGCCCATATAACACATCCCGAGCTCAGATGCACGTTTAACCTCAATATCATTGGAATGAAGAAGAATCCCAATGGTGCTATGTATACATCCCTCGGTGTTCTTACCAGGGGAACCATCATAGAGGTAATTGAAGTTCATTTTGATCATAATGACTTAATTCATGACAATACTTCAACGAGGTTTTCCAACTTGATTCATTTTGACCTGAATTCAGGTGAACGTGAGTGAACTTGGTTTGGTGACACCTGCTGGGAAGGTTGTTTGGGGTAAGTTTTTCTGTCAATGCTTATCGCCCTTCTTTTCCCGTAGCATTTTTGCTTAGTCTCGTTAAATGGTTCTTGCAGGGAAATATGCTCAGATCACGAATAATCCAGAGAATGATGGTTGTGTGAATGGAGTCCTCCTAGTCTAAGACGATACTAATATGCTTCATGCAGATGTCTGAAATTGAATTCTCCATGGGGCTATTGTAGTTTTTTGCTTTCTCAGTTGTCATTGTAACTGACTATTGATCTATATCATGAGTTACATTAATATCTGTAGGTACTCCCACTTTTTTGTGCAATTTTGACATCTTCATTCCAACTATGTTTATCTATATCATGAGTTACCATTACTGTAAGCTATTTTCATTTCAGTGTCTTTTGAGCAATTTTTAATTTACTGTCATGGATGAATTAAGTTTTATTGTTACAAATGTTTTTTATTTAAAAACAATATATTGTATATAGGATAGCTATCCACCCCTAATCTTCTCCTTTTAGCAAACTATAAACCATTGCATGGTCCAGAGTAATAGATCATTAATGGTAAGAATTGTAGATCAAAACATTAACAGTAAGAATTGTAAACAAGTACTTTAACTAATTTGTTCTATTAGACCTTTTTCAAAATATGGATCATTGGTCTACTTGATTTGATGTTTGTAGTTTATAAATGCAATTTAATTTAAAAGACAACTGTTTGTCTCATTTTTTATAGAACTCATTTTCATTCTTAAACCTCAAGTTAGAATAAATTAAACATGCTAGTGAATAGAAAATCACTCAAAATTGTGAATTATAATCACCCTGCTTCTTTCTATTCAGTAATTAATTTATTCTAACTAGAAATGCATAAAATGGTTATGTTTTTTCCCTTCTCAGCAATAATTACAAATAAAGAGATTGAAACCAACAAAGAGATGTGAAATGTTGAGATTGCAAGTCAATAATGAGCAATATCATGTATAGTATTACAATGTAAACCACTACAGAATCCGAATTAACCCATGAAACACAAGACATGTAAAGCAAATGACAGATAGTTGCATCAGTATCTATAACTAGGGCGTTGCAAACCAATTTCTCAAACGACACAACATTAATCGGAAAAAAAACAAACACAAGTCTAATCCATGCACCTGATCATACAAATTATTTGTCACTGTTGTCAATGCAGATCCTAATGTGCAGGCGCTGCTAGTAACCTCGGCGGTTCAATCACCTGTGGCAGTGGCTCAACCACCTGCAACAAACCCGTCGCCAATCTCTTAGTCAGATCTTCCACAGACACCTTCACAGCATCTCTCCTCATCCCACTCCCGAGATCAGCAGCATACCTGCTCGCACAATACACCCCAACCGCTGTCACCGCCATTCCATAGATGTTAGTAGACACAAGCCTCAACGGCGTCGACAGAACAGCTGCGAGAGGCCCACCCACAATGGACACCGCCTGTCCTCCCTGCCCAATTGTGGCCTGATCCAGTACAAGCAGCCCCGTCTTGCAATATATTGCAAAGTCCTCGCAGTTATTCTTGAACACGTTGTAGCATCCAAACCCATTCTCGAGCAAGTACTTTGCTCGATGAACGACGGTGTCGCCCGGGTCGGAGACTGCGAGGGTGCAAGTGCCGCCACGTGCTTTTGCCAGAAAGAGAGCCGGGCTCACCGCGTACTCGAAGCGGTATAATATGCCGCCTGCCAGGAAGCAACTCAGGCACGAGGATACAACCCCGTGGCCCTCAGTTGGAGGAGTGCAGGTCGGGCAGGGCGCCCGAGTTCGGGCTGGTAACGAACTTACCAGAATAACATCCAATACGGTGCCTGTTCCGACCTCTTGGCCGTGTCTGGTGAAATGGATGACTCTATCATCCCCAACATAAATCCCTGGTTTTGTTCATGTATACAAAAAAGAGTCAAGTTCCAATACAAAATGATGACATGATAATTCTGTGTACACCAGACGATCATTATGAGCACACTATATGATAATTACAAAATATTACAAGAAAAAAACAATTATTTCCAGATTTGTGATCACACAAAATGATATATATTATTTTGTAATTATCATTTAGGTTTTTGCAATTATCAAGTGGAGTACTTGTAATCATTGTTGTTAGCATTTGTATTTAGGGGGTGATTACATTAAATACTCACCCATACAAATAATTTACTTCAATATTTACGTATATATGACACAGAGTAAACACATTTCCAAAATCCCTTTTCTCTAATTGGAAGAACTCATGACCGAGCCCACGGATTAATAAGAGAATGAGTTTCAATCATCAAACCATTTCTTTAACAAAATGACAAACCAAATATAATCTAGCTAAAAGGAACTATGAACCCAGAACCACAAACGAAGATCTAGCATAAAATTGAAGACTAAGAGAAAAATAAACAACTCTATCATCCCCAACATAAATGCCTGGTTTTGTTCATACATACAAAAAATATCACATCAATATTTTATAATATGACATAAAACACACATTTCGAATCCTTTTTCGCTGTCTGGAAGAAATTCATGATCAAACCCACATGTAATAGGAGAATGAGTTTCAACTATAGAACCATTACTTCAACAAAATGCCAAGTGAGATAGAATCTAGCTGAAAGGAACTACGAACCCAGAATTATAAACATTTCCAATCTCTGGATGATTCAGAAACGAAAATTTAGCATAAAATTGAAGGCGAGGAGTAAAATACCCAAAATTTGAATTAAAAACATTGAGTGAAGAGAAAGAGAGAGAACCGTGATGGGCATAGATATAAGCAGTCCTCCAAGAGTATATGTGATCTCCTGGTTTCAAGCTGTCTCTAGGCACCCTGTCGATTCAAAACGGAACCAAACAACCGGTAAATTTCCAGATTTAAACCCCGAAATCTTCGATTTCGATTGAAGGGAAGAGATCGTACCTGTTGGAGAGAAGCCCCATCTCTCCTCCGGCGAGAAAATTTTAATTTTGTTGGAAGAAGAATGTAGAAACGGATCACCGAAAGGATTAGAAAAGTTGCGTAGAAGAAGACGCGCTAGGTGGAGGGAAATTACAGTTACGCCCCGCTCCTTCGTCGTTAAGTAACCGTGCATCGACAGCAATGCACGTGTGGCGGAACGCGCTTCTGTACCTTTTTGAAATTTGTGCCATGTAGTCAAAGCAAAGAGAGTTGCCTTTTCTCATTCGACACATGAGGTGATTGTGAGCCATAGCTTTTTGGGCCTTCGGAATCTTTCGCTTTCGGTACTTTATGACCAATTGGGCTTGAGAATCTCATGCTTTTGGATCGTCTATATTGTCACAGCCCAAATGGAAGCCTTTCTAATTAACATGGCGATAAACTCAACCCAATTCACTATTAGACTTGTGAATTGTGATTATGTTAAATGGATGAGGTGAATGTGGACGGGGCTGTCCTGAGTTCGACTCTGACCGGAGGAGGGATGGTTTGTCGGGATGCTTTGGGGGCCCTGCAGGGTGTCAAATGTGTGGTGCACGAGAGCTGTAACGATCC
>JAYMTN010002299.1:0-11304 GCA_036897425.1 Erodium trifolium | reverse complement strand
TAAAGACAACCGAATCGGCCTAGAGGTAACATTGGGAAGGTACACGGTTCAGATTATGATAAAATAAAGTTGCCCAAATACAGGTAAACGGAAATACATTGATTTCAACTACAGAAATAAAATAAACAAGTAACTAGCTGTCGTCATCCACAACAGCCTCTGCCCTAAACAAAGTCCAAATGTGTTCAATTAGATCACCCTTTAGTTTTTAGTGCACTGCTCGATTCTCTAGCCGGCTTGACTAGTTTCAAATGTAAGCGTAACATGGTAATGGCCCTCGATGGACGGGTATGATTGATTCTTCGAATGGGAGTCGTTCTATTTCTCTCTGATAGGTGTCACGTTCATCGTCCACAATCATGTTGTGTATAATAATGCACAGCCGTATGATCATAGACAATTTTCTATCGTCCCAACCTTGAGCAAGCCTACTGATGATATGAAAACGAGCTTGAAGGATCCCAAATGCTCTCTCCACATCCTTCCTTGCGGCCTCATGTTTCTTTGCGTATAGCACGTGCCTTGGTTGTTGTGGTGCAGGGATAGACTTAAAAAAGCACGCCCACTGTGGGTAAATTCCATTAGTTAAGTAGTAAGGAGTGTTGTAGTACATACTGTTGACCTCAAATGTGATCGGAGGCTGGTCACCTCGATATACGTGAGCAAATATGGATGATTGGTTCAAAACATTAATATCGTTGTTTGAACCCGGCATACAAAAGTATGTGTACCAAATCTAGGTGTCGGGCCCCGCAACTGATTCAAGCATGACCGTAGGTTAAAAATGATCGCCCTGCTCGTAAATCTTCTGATGCGCTTTTGGAAAACTCTTCCACGCCAAATGCATCTAATCAAGGTTTCCAATACAACCTGGAAAACCGCAAATTTCATTGATATGCGTAATGTAAGTAATATCATTACTATTCAACTTCCTGAGGTAGGTTTCACCAAAGACGTTGATTACGGTGAAGCGCAAACGGTACGTGCACTCGAGGGCCGTGGTCTTAACCATTTTCAAATACTCGTAAAGGCTGTCAGCCAAAGCACTGTGGCACAACATCCGTATAGCTGCCGTACGCTTATGAATTTTTAAAAACCCGGCCCGATCACGACAATCAACTTTTTGTTTGAAGTAATCATCATACTCGGACACGCCATCTGCAATTTTCATGAAAATAGATTGTGCCATTCTGAAACGCCGACGAAACATTTTTTATCGTACATCGGGGTCGCTACAAAGTAGTCGGACATAAGCGGTCAGGAGCAGCGTTTTTTTCTCAGAAAATATAATTTCTTTTTTGCTTCCCCTGGACGGGGGCCGTCATCTGTGCCTCTGCTTCCCTAACATTTGCCCGTATAGACTCCAACATCTCTTTCTCCGCTTCTCGGGTCCTTGCACGTAACGTTGCATAATCGATTTCGCCGCCATCATACTCCTCGTTACTCGATGAATCCATAACGAACAGACGAGAATACAATGTGTAAAGAGAAAACGATTGAATTTTGTGTGGGGATACAATCTTCAAAAAACTAATAGGGTATTTATAGAAGATAATTTCTTAAATTGAAAAAAAAATTAATTCGGTCAACCGAATCTGCTGACTCGGCCACATGGCATAATTGTCGCGCCTTGTCATATTCTGCGCGCCCAATATCTCCATATGTCACTCACTGATTTGGGCGGTATACAGATTCGTAGACCGTCCAAAATGGTTTGACATATTCGACGTGAGAAACGATACTAATCCGACCACTCGGCCGGGATAAAATAAATTTTCTACCGTTTTCGACTGTCAATTCGACGACGAGACCTCACTATGGACGTTTTACATATACGTGACGACCTCTAAATGAGGCATAAAATAAGCGAAGCGGCCATTGGGGACAGATAAGCTTTGATTCCGTGGCTTTTCATCACTCGGATGAGCTACTCTCTCTGTATGATATTCAAAAAGCTGCTACTGAGCTGTTTAAAAATCACCCAAAACCCGTCCACGCGGGTTTATTGTTAATTAAACTATATACTTTAAAAAGCTTCAGAACACCTTTTTTGAATTACATATTGTCGGTTATTTGATTGTTTTATCAACCATATGTTTTTTCTTCCTTTATTGTTTAAGCTAAAATAATATATATTTTTAATTGCTCTTCGATCACGTCAATCTTGAGTAGGTGTAAAAGGGTCTTTATTGATTCCTTTGTCACATTAACAATGTTGATGACGGTTAATCAATTCTTAACCAGCGACAAAGATCAAATTCTTTTATACATAGATCAAATTTAATTGAATAATTAAAGAACTAATAATTGACATATTCATTAGTGTTAAGGTTGATTCCAAAATATAATCAAAAGATGCTGACGAAATGGATCACATGGTAACATTTTTTTATTGAAAAAAATCATGTATGATTGATATGTCATTTAAAAGAAAGTTGTTTGGGAATTTATTTTGTTGGCAGTATTCATATTATTCGAGAAAATTGAATCTACCACTCGAATATGTGCTGGTATTTTCTTTTACCTGTAAAACTCGTTTCAAAAGATTAGTTTTTTCCGAAGCTCTCTTCTCCATCCAACAAATTCTCTAACCGGATATACTACAGAGAAACCTTCAAATCTTCAACAATCAACAAGATTTCACACCATCGTCAACAACTACAAAGGACTCACCGGAGAGGGGAATCGGTGTAGTGTCCATGGTGGCCTTGTGGCCATCGGACCACCGATTGCACGCTAGGTGTTCGACGATTTGCCAAGACCAATTCTGGTGAGGCAATGCTTCTGGTAGCAGAGTAGTCAAGTTCATCTCTGGGTTTTGTCAGGAACACCAGCAACAATGTTAACTATTGATGAGCTCAGGGGAATCTCAGAAGAACCTATACAACAGAGGGGATCTGGCTCCAAAGCAAGCAACGAAGCTCAAACTGAAAACTCAACACAGAAGAATGCCACATCTTCCTCCATAGGACCACCATCAGGCTTTGAAATACCACCAAAAAAACACATCAAGACAAGAAGAAGGAGATTTCAAGATGCTCAATCCTCATCATCAGATAGAACACAAGATTACTCACCAGGAGGGCGCACAAAATTGATAGATGGCAAAAAGATGTTTTATGACAAGTATTTCAAGCCAGTTACATCAGACACAGATACAACCCCAAGGTTCATCAATCCACCACATCATCAAGCCTCTCAACAACAAAAGCAACTCTTTGATCCAACCAAAATCTATACAAGAGATAGAAGTGATGGGAGCTGGAGACAATCCTCACTCCGCCATCAAGAGGTAGCAGCAACAAGATTCCAAGCTTCAACTCCCAAAAGATGGCTCCCAGATAGACCTGAAGATGGATACAAGACACAAAATAGCAAGGGTATCTCAAATATGCAGACACAACAAGCTGAGAAAAGAAGAGTGATACTTAGAGCTGATAAGGAAAATCTGGGTTTTTTGAAAAAGCACAATCAAGCAGGAAAGTACATAGCCTATATTCACAATTTACCTCTCAGAGCATCTGAAGATTGGCTAACTAAGCTCTTTGAAGACATAGGTGGGGTTCAAAAAGTGCATATTGCTGCAAGACAAAGTAGGCAGGGCAAGAAATTTGGGTTCTGCTATTTTCAACAACAAGAACAACTGCAGGAGGCAATCTTTCTATACAATGGATATACAATCAATGGTTTCAAACTCTATGTAACTAAAGCCAGAAGCAAGCAGGGTGAAGCTAATGGTATTAACACTCTTATGAAAAATCCTCCACAAGCATCAAAAGAATTTCAATTACCCAAGAATCAAGGCTCAGTGGTGCAGACACAACAGATCTTTATGCAAGAGTGTCATATTGCTATAGCTCATAACAATCACACTGCACAAACCATCTTGAGAGATATAACCATGGAAGGAGTATGTGAGGTAACTATCAAGGACTTGGGAAGTAAAACTCTGCTAATTCATTGCTCCAAACCTGATATGGGAAGAGAATTTTTGAAAGATAATGGAGCCTGGTTGAAAAACTGGTTCACTTTCATTCCTGGTAAAGAGAGATTATGCAAATATGGAGGACAGTTCAGTTGGGTGAAGGTACTGGGTATTCCATTTCATGGCTGGTGTGAAGAGACTTTTGCAGTTGCAGTCTCTAGCTTTGGTACATACATATATGCTCATCCCAACTCTATTACTGGAGATCAAGTTCATGCAGCTTATTTATTAGTGCACACCACAAAGTTTACAACATTCTCATCTGAAACAGAGATCACACTAAGTAATCAAACTTACACTCTCTGGGTTCAATCCATAAATGATGCAGAGATTCCTAGTATTAATACTAAACAAACAGTATCTCACGACACAAGTACAGCTGATTCAGAAACCTCACACTCAAAAGAAGAATTATCCTCCTCACAGCTTGGATGCACTGATTCAACATTACAACCAACAAGCTCTTTTGCAGATGAAGGTCTCAAAGGAATAAATGCATACCAACAGACACAAGTTATGGAGCAAGACATTGATTCTGGGGAGAGAGAGGCAGTTATTACAGATCAAGTCAAGATTGCAGGAACAAATTCTATTGAACAATCTTTGGCTCAGCAACCCTTATTACTCAGTTCAGATTCAACTCAGAAGTTATTGCAGATGCAAAACCTGGTGGTAAAAGATACACTAGAAAGCTCAGAGAAGTTGGGTGATGAAGAATTTGGAGCCACCAACACTCAGGTTCTCAGTGACAACTCTCCAACATTGGCTATTCAGATTTGGTCCAAAGAAATTAGTCAAGAGGCAACTACACAGGTCACACAACAATCAACACAGTTAGGTCTCATTACAGAAAGTACAAAGGCACATCAACCATTAATGATATGTGAGGCTCAAAATAAACTTTCCATACATTCTGGTGAGAGAAACACTTTGGGAAGGGTAACATTTAATGTAACTGACACAAAGGAAGGAACTACAGACCTTCTATCAACTCCAGTTCAGTCTCATGGCCTAGAGGGGCTCTGCAGTGACACTATTACCCCTACACCTGTCCCACAAGTGCTGGCACAACAACCATTAGATTTAGCTGAAGTAGAATTTTCAAAATTCCCACCTCTCCCCAAAACAAAGAAAGGAAAAGAAAGAGTCAAAGGTACAAACACTCCCCATACCTATTCCACCAGATCCAAGCTAAAAGAAGGAGCTGCAAATTCGAAAAGTTATATCTCTAAAGGGCAACTCAATGAAGCAAAAAAAGCATGGAGTTTTGGGAAGATGATTGGATTATCTGCAACCTGCAGTGAGGAGTTAATATTGCAGCAACTGGCTTCTCTTGATGATGAAAGACTGATAGAAACAGATCTGGAGCAACAAAGTGAAGAAGAAAGATTATCTATAGTTAAACCTACAATCTCAACTTTGGCAGTGGGTGATTTCCCCACTCCTTTCCCCTTTCTATAGTGGCAATATGAAGATCCTCTCATGGAATATGAGAGGTCTAGCTTCCTCACAAATGAGGAAGACTCTGGGTGACGTGATCCAGAAGCAACAACCTAATATGGTCCTTATTCAAGAAACAAAGATAATTGCTCCCTCTGCTAATTTTCTCAGAACTTGTGGTATGGCCTGGGGCTGGGAATTGGATTTTATACCTGCGTTTGGATTATCTGGTGGGCTAATCATGTGCTGGAGACCATCATACTTTCAACTTGAGAGGGTGGAGAAACTAAATGGTGCCATGGTATGGTATGGCCTCATCAAGCAATCTGGAGAAGCTTGCTGCTTCACTAATATTTATGCCCCTTGTAACAGAAGAAGGAAAAGAATTCTATGGCTAGAATTAATAGCAGAATTCAACACAACCAAGCCTGCTTTGCTAGTGTTAGCTGGAGATTTCAATTCAGTATTAACCAGAGAGGAAAGATCAACTTTAAGAGCATCTGACAGAGATATGTCTAATTTTCATGAACTCATTGATACTCTGGAGCTCATTGATCTGCCAATGAGTGGAGGAAAGTACACATGGTTTGGGACTGGATCTGCTGCAGCTTCAAGGCTTGACAGATTCTTGGTGTCATCAACCTTCCTAGCACATTACAGCAATATCACTCAAAAGTGCCTTCCAAGGTGTATTTCTGATCATAGAGCTTTAATCCTATTTGATGAGCAGATAGATTGGGGGCCAAGACCATTCAAGTTTCTAAACATATGGTTGGAGGATGGAAGGTTCTTCAATTCTGTCCAACAATGCTGGTCTTCATTTCAAGTACAAGGACAACCACATCTTATACTATGGAAGAAACTAAAATTGTTAAAGGAGAAGCTCAAGGAATGGAATAAGGAAGTCTATGGCCACCTGGATACTGCTATCACACAACTCAGAACAAATCTGGATAAAATAGATGCTATAATAGAAGAAAGAACACTCTCTACTGCAGAATGCAATGATAGAGGAGCTATGAGAGCAGAACTGATCCAAAAAACCAAACTCCTAGCCAAATTATGGAGCCAAAAGGCAAGAAAAAAATGGTTTCATGAAGGAGATAAGGGCTCTAAATATTTTCACAGAGTGGCAAATTGGCAAGGGGCAAGGAAGAAAATCACTCAAATACTGGTCAATGATGAATTATTACAAGATCCTGAGTTGATCAAAGAAGTTGCAGCAGTACATTTTGGAGTAAGATACTCTGAGCCTAACACAAATCATGTTAATATAGATCATCTGAATTTCAAGACTATCACACAAGAACAAGCTGTTGAGTTAGAGAAACCTTTCTCAGAAGAAGAAATACTCAAGGCAGTAATGGCATGCTCTGGTGAAAAAGCAACAGGCCCTGATGGATACACTCTCAGATTCTATCAGGTATGTTGGACAATAATTAAGGAGGATCTGATAAACTTTGTAGCTTATTTCCACATGACAGGTCATCTGGGAAAAGGGTTGAATTCATCTTTCCTCACACTCATACCAAAAAATGAAGCACCACTAACATTTGATGATTACAGACCCATAAGTTTGATGGGTGGATCTTATAAGATACTATCAAAATTACTTGCTACAAGGCTTAAAGTGGTGGTTAGCTCCCTAGTGGGCTTTGAGCAGACAGGCTTCATAGCAGGGAGGCAAATTCTGGATGGGGTAATGGTGGCTAATGAGGTGGTCCACAAGATCAAAAAGTCAAAAATTCAAACACTATTATTCAAAGCAGACTTCGAGAAGGCATTTGACAAAGTAAACTGGATGTTCATAATGAAATTATTGGCTAGGATGGGTTTTGGTAGCCTCTGGAGACTTTGGATGATCTCCTGCTTCAGAGCACATGTATCAGTACTCATTAATGGTTCACCATCCTCAGATTTTCAACTCTCCAGAGGCATCAGACAGGGATGTGCACTATCACCATTAATTTTTGCTCTGGTTGCTGAGACTTTGAATCAGATGATGCAGGCAGGCTTACAACATGATCAATTTCAGGGAATTTCTTTAGGAGCACAAGGACCAACTATATCACATTTGCAATTTGCAGATGACTCCTTATTTTTTATTAAAGCCTCTGCAGAAGGAGCTCAGAATTTGAAAAACACCCTCAAGCTATTCAGATTAACAACAGGCCTCAAGGTAAATTTCAGCAAATCCACTCTAATTCCTTTAAACATTTCAGTGGAGGAAGGACAACAATATGCAGAAATTCTTGCTTGCAGCAGTGAAACCTTGCCACTGCAATATCTAGGCTTCTCTTTAGGAGCCAATCCTAAGAGACTCATCACTTGGCAACCTATTATACAAAAATTCAAAAAGAGTTTGGGATTATGGCAAGCAAAATTACTATCATTTGGAGGAAGAATCACCTTGATCAAATCAACCCTAAGTGCACTGCCCTTATATTATTTCTCACTGCTCAAAGCTCCAAAAACAATACTCAAGGAGATGGAGAGATGGCAGAGAAGGTTTTTGTGGCATGGATCAGCCCCCTCAAAAGTATTCTGTAAAATCGGTTGGAAACAAGTTTGTAAAGCTAAGGCTGATGGTGGACTAGGTATCAGAAATCTCAACCTCATGAATATGTCTCTATTGGCCAAATGGTGGTGGAGATTTGCATTGGAGGAAAATTCCTTATGGAAAAAAGTCATTTGTGCTAAATTGGGCTGGAATTTCAATGAGTGGGACCTAACAAAATTCAATGAAATAGGCAAAACTGGTTTCATCTCCCATTTTTTAACACTACTCAGAGATACAAGATTTGCTGACTGTTTTGGTGATAAAGGTCTTACTTGGGTGCTTGGCAGAGGTAATAGAATCATGTTTTGGGAGGACCACTGGTGGGGAGATATACCTCTCAAATCTCAATTTCCTAGACTTTTTTCACTAGCAAACACCAAGAAGAAATCTATTGCAGAAATTTGGGGTAATGGTCATTGGGATTTACAATTAAGAAGGATGCCTTTAGGTAGAGAAGCTCAAGAATGGGGAGTTCTCTCTGCAATTCTGAACTCAACACAACTAGGCCCTGCTGATGATAAAATTTGTTGGAAACTAGATGACAAAGGTTTCACAGTTAGCAAAATTTATACATTGCTTGCTCAACAAGGTAACTCAGAAGCTCATTGGACATCTAAAATTTGGATCTCCGGGGTTCCACCAAAAATATCAGCATTCTCTTGGTTGGCATGTCTAGAAGCAATACCCTCGAAATGTTTTTTGGAAGGAAGAGGCATGGAGTTTTCATTACAACAACTAATATGCACTCATTGTTCATGGGATCTAGAAGATGGTACACATATCCTCCTGCACTGCAAAAAGGCATGGAAAACTTGGAATCTTATTTGCAATTGGTGGGGAATTATTTGGGTTTCTCCTGGTACTGTCAAGCAACTATTCAGCTCATGGTATACCCTGGTTCCAGCCAAACTAAGAAGGTGCTGGGGAAGCATTTTGCAGGTCACAATCTGGCAACTATGGCTGGCAAGAAACACACTCATCTTCAATAGTGTGGATGAAAATTCAGAGACTATATTTTGCAGAATCATCAACAAGATATATGGATGGGAATGGGCATCCTTCAATCAGAATTATCACTTTACCATACAAGAATGGATCACCTCCCCAAGAGCTTTGATCAAAAAATAATTATCAGATGATCTTCACAGTTGGGCATTCCTTAACTGGCTAAGAGAATTTTGATTAGCTGGGGCTTGGGTTCTGGGAGGTTGTGGGGTGATTGGTGTGAGGTTTTTAGGTTTTGTGAGGCTAGGAGTGTTATTGGGGTCTTGTTGTTTTGAGTGTGGGGTCTTCTCTCTCCTTCCCTTCTGTGTGTGGGTAGTTTTATCCTTAGGTTTTGAGGGTTTTTTCTCCTTGCAGGTTCATACTATCCTGCTGTTTCTCTTTTGGGCTTTCTCTTTTGGTCTGTCGTTGACGACAAGCAAGTGGTTTTGCTGCACAGAAGCCCCATTTCACACTTGGAAAAGGATGAAATCAAAGAAACTACTGATCAGTGCATGCTTCTCAAAAAAGAAAAGAAAAAGATTCACTTATCCAGGGCCATTTCAACTTGTTGACAGACTATTACCCGCACATCAATTTGTGACTTCTGGAGACTACATAGGTATGGTACTTGATGATGCATTTTTCACAGAGAAATCAAAACAATCCTACAGTCCAGACGCACATTCACAAGAAAACCACAAGCATAGCTTCATTTCCTCAACAAATATCCATAAGTACATCAAGCATTACTCTAAAGTTTCTCTTAGTGTTGACTTGTTTATATGCTCTGTTTCGGGACTTTTTTTTCGGGTCTATTATGTTGCAATTGTTCTCCCCTCTTCAATCTGTAGCAGATTGTCTTTTGTAACCTTTTTTCTACCTCAGAAGAGGGTTTTTATATTATGCCTTCGTTGATCAAAAAAAATATATATATATTACGATCATCCTGATCACAATATTATCGGGTGAAGTCATTAATTTCTAAATTAAAGACACGAGATGAGATTGTCCCCATCAAAGACAGAAGCTGTCTCTCTTGTGGATGAACATCCAAGTTGCAACCTCCATCCCGTGGATAGAATTGTAGCAACGCGATCCTCCACATCTTAGCCGTATACTTACCTATTGGTAGTGGTCCTTTAACCAAAATGTGCCTTGAAGAAACCCTACAAGTACACCCCAAATCCTCCCAATGCTTTACCTCTCTCTTCATGCAGACAAGCCCTCCTTGTTTTTTTCCAAACAAACTCACCAAGATGAATAAGAAGCATTGGGAAGAAGACAACCCTAATTTCAACATATTTCCATGGAAAATAAAAGAGGTGATTCCTCGACTTCGTCTTCTTTATGTCCTGCATCTTGCATTCTAGATCATATAAACTCAACCTTAACAAAAAAAAAAGTCCTACCATGTTTTTAGTTTTATACTTTCTTTTTATTTCATGAGTTCTGTTCATCATCTAATGTGGTACCTAATTATTCTTATTTTTCTTATTTGATTACAAGGAAGGTGTTTGGAGCACAAAGGGTCTATTGAGTTTGGAACACTCATTTGAGCAAGAAATGATCCACCATTCATATTTTTTCAACACGATGAAATAAGACGGTTCAATAACCTCGTCCTCGAACCTTCATCAAAGCTTCGAGAGGGAAAGAACTCGTGTTGAAAAAACACGTGAATATTTTAACCTGAAAAGTAAATCATGTTGTTATGTTGAGTCTTTTTATATAGTACTGCTCTCTCCTTATGTTGTGATTACTTGTGAAGGGTTAGCTAGCCCTAGCATTCAAGTTGATGTTGTAAGAATTTACAGTTTCCACCTTATTGATTCTTAGAATTATTACCAAAAAAAAAAAAAAAGCTTTAGTTCATCTTGAATCATTTCTCTTATTGTTTCTTTGATCAAGTCGTATCAAAATAAATAACAAAAATTGTGGTGAGCTCCTGACATGGTCTCTATGACAAAGTTTCATAATGGCTTTCGGTCTTCTGTCTTGTCAATGGAACATGTAGGGTAGAGGTAAGAAAGAAGAAGAAGAAACAAGAACATGTCCTTCAATTTGAAAACAAAAAATAACAGTGTATTTTTTGAACTTTGGTCTTGTTGATTTTTTTGGATAAGCGCTAGTTAAATTTTATTCATCGAATTCTCCAAGGAGGAGAAGCTAAAAAGAACCATGATTACAAAAATGTCCGAATGGAGAAAACAGGGAACAACCCTTCACAAAAAGACTAGAATCAACCAACCAAACCAGCTTCCTCTAGTCTTCCTCATACCACTCACTATCCGAGGTCGGAACGCTAGAAGCCTTCTGCTTGAAAGCTCGGTTCTTT
>JAYMTN010002298.1:0-11305 GCA_036897425.1 Erodium trifolium | reverse complement strand
TACAAACCCTAGCCACTAAAGACGAGAGAAAATGCAAGTTAGGATGAAAACTATTGATTAATTTCCATCTAATAAAATTCCTCGGATGCTAAAATGGAAATTACATTTTCAGACATTAGTATGTTTTTATGGCTCTTAACATATTTTAAAATATTAGGATATTTTATACACTAAATATTGGGATTTAAATAAATCTTATATTATAGATTAAAAATTAATCTGAGCTATCGAATCCACAATACGAAAATAAATTTAAAACTACATATTTAAAAATCATGCTTTAATGATTATTTTTAAATGTGAACCTCTCCATCCAATGACTCACATTGATTCTTGGATTTATTTTATATTATAATACAATAATACTTGGTTTGTAACATGTCTAATGGAACATATTTAATTTTAAATTATTCATATTGGTTTATTATTTTATCATTTCCGACCAATAAGAAAACAAATAAATTTTTATGTGGAGAACACGAAAATCTTTTGCTTCTATGCTACTCAACCTGTATTTGTTTCTTTATTGGTATTTGTTTCCAAACTAATAATACAAAAAACCACAATAAAACAATAATCAAGTATGGAAAGGTTCTTTGAACCAAATAGACACACTAGGTTGTCAGTTTTGTTTATACATAGAAGATTTTGTTCTTATCATATACATCTTATTATTTTAATCACACCGTCTCTAAAATAATTACATCTTTTAAGTATTTAACTGTTATAAAATAAGAAACAAACATAGAAAAAAACAGAAACGGATACGTTAAAAAATTGTGTAGGTTATGAGTTTAAAAATGGATTAAAACAAAAATGAAATAAAATAAAATAAAGTGAATAATATTAATATAGACAGTAAACGTCTATTTTATTGTATTTTTCTTTTCTTTTCAAAACATTATGTAACTGATAATGATATCATACAATTTACACCAAAAAATGTCAGCACACAGTTCTCATGTGACATATCCTACCTCTTAAAATTTTCTTTTTATTTCCTGAATTTTCGTTTTTTATCGTCGTTAGTAACCGTTCGATTCTAATCAATTTTTTGTGTGTGAAAATAATGAAATATCCCTTTCAACTTCTAAAATTCAGAAAATTATCATTATTCATACAAGGAAATAAAAGAAAAATTAATAAAATTAAATACATTTACTTTATACGACCTCCCTTTATTTCATTAGATCTCCCGAAAAGGATTTGGAGAACAAAAAGTCGTGTCGCTCAACGTCGTCAAAGGAGGAGGCTTTTGTTTCGTCGGAGAAGAAGCTGTTGGTTTCATCGTCAATCCTTGTCATCTATTCTTGATAAGAATCCGTCGTCACAGGCGGTTGATGTTCCTCTTGCGAAGATCTGATAATCAACCTAGTAAGTCAGTTTCATATTCGATGGACAATATCATTGATATTGAAAAGTCGAGATCAATTAATGTCAAATATACGATGACATTACTTTTGATTTTTCCTGCATAATCAAAATGGATAATTATCAAATTTTATTTACAAATAAGATTTATTTTTCCGTTCTACTAAAAAATTTTAAAACGACTGATTAACATAATGTAATATTTTGTGTATTTTTGTATCCATATTCGTGAAAAAACTCGATTATCATGTTCATTAATCAATTTAAATAACCAAGTCCAAAGAGAAATGATTGCAAAATAATTGTAGAAAGTCCAAACAACGTTAAACTATTATAAAAAAACGTGCTTTCAACCTAGTAAGAAGGAACATATTGACCATTGAATCAAAGTTCGTTTCCAGGGTAATACTGCAATAGCGGTTTGAACCACATGTACAACTGCTGATGACGGTGAGCATGGGCTGGGTCTTCCTAATTTCGAAGAAATAGTGGTGCACTAAATAAACCCCGAAGAACCAACGGACATCGTCTGCCCACAAATGTTTAGTGAGAGCTCTATAAACGTATGGATGTTAGCTTCCAAGATGGTAGGAGTCATGCCAATACTTGGTGGAACCTCTGCCACTTGCAATCTAGTGAAAATATGGTACCTCCCCCCCTCCCACCCAACTAGCCCCAATGTTGCACGTTGGGAGTGGCGAAATATTTCCCACTCTCCGTTTGTCTTCCAGATGCTTTATTTGAGTTTACCAGACCTTCTGTCTGCAATCCCAAAAAAACCACATCTGGCCATTTTCCAAGGCCCGAGAGGGACCCTGTTCCATACAAGTGCGGTCCTGGGTGACAATCCCAATCCTCCCCTTGGCGGTAAGTATAAGACGATCATCGAGAGGTGGTCAGCGATGAGAGTGTCCCCCCGTCTAGTTGCCTCCTCTTACAGTCGATAGAGTGATCCATGTGATGAGATGTGTCCCTTCTTATGATGACAGAAGCGCGAAGGTGCGCACTTGTCTAACGAGATGTGTTCTTTTCTACTCAGATGGACTAACTGCCTCCTTCACCAGTTTCCCCTTTATATTGTGATCGAGAGGGGCCTGCTGAGCATGGTTCCATATCCCCCTTCTCGCCCCAAGGCCTGGTGGGCTACTCCTCGACCTACCTAAATTTGAGAAAGGTCCCTTAGGTCCCACGACTCTGGCCGGGATAGTCCCTACCGGTCGAACAGGGAATACATCTACTTCGAGGCTCGGCTAAAACTAACATTGAGAGACCCCTTACGTCGGTGCTGGTAGGGCACTCATTAGCCATATGGCCCACATAGTTGCAATTAGAGTAATGATCAAACAATAACTCATACGAAATATACAACAAAGACCGTATCTCTGATTTCGATTCCCGAAATCATATCTTTGTCTAAAATGAGATGAGAGCATCCAGACGGACCTTGATCCTCATATAATCGGCCAGCTCATCCCATCCGTATCCTCGTCTACACCTTGGCATATCCCAAGATCCCCACTAATCCAGAACCCTATTCCCCAGTTCCATGCTCCCATTGATAAATTGGACACTCGCACCCAAAATCACTAGGAAAAAAGCCATCCTCGCCTTTTTCAATCTTCGGTTGGTCGGTTCAAAACCGGCACCGGCCGCTAAAATCTTCAATTGGAGATTAGACCCTCCAGCCGATGTCGATGCCAGGTTTATAGGAACCAAAGATGTTATTCCGATTTCCAGAAACGACCTTCGTGCTGGTTATCGACCGATACCCACCCATACTTTTACATGGATTAAGTGACTTAATCAAACCTGACAACGTCAAGCCAGTATCTTATCATGATCATGACCGCTAAGACTACCCTTATAAGGGATACCCGGAAGATAATCTGATCGTTACACTGTTTTTGTATAATAATATTGTTTCAAACTCCTAAACAAAAAACCGTTCGAGAAGTACTAGGACTAGGAAGGAGGAGTGTCGGAACTGCTTTTTCTTGCTTAGCACTATCTCCAACATCACTATCTATAAAGATCATTGTCTTTCCCACTCCACAGACAACCCAAACAAACCTTCTCCAACCCTTAACATTGTCATGGTTATAACTTAGCATCTCATCTCAAGCCGAGCTCTTCTGTGTTCCCAAGTTCTAGCTCTCCACTTGTCTTGTTTGGCTGAACTAGCTTCGAACCAGAACCAGAACCAGAACCAGAACCAGATGGAGAGACAAAGATTTGTCGTCAATGGTGGGATCAGAATGCCCATAGGGTTCAGGTTTCGTCCCACAGACGAGGAGCTTGTGACTCATTACCTCAAGCGCAAGGCCCTGAACCTCCCATTGCCTGCTTCTGTGATTCCTGAGTTCAATGTCTTCCAAACGGACCCTTGGCGCTTACCAGGTTTGACCAGACAACCTAGATCACTCCAATGCTCTTGAATTTGACTTTTTTCCCATCTGGGTCTTCCAAAGATCCAATCTTTCCACTCTGTTCTTCAATGGCTTCAAGTCCATAGTTGAATTGATTTTGACACAATACTCAAAAACTTCTCAGTTCCCACTGCTTCTTCAATGGGTTCATGACCCAATTTGACATCAAAGGGGTTGACTTTTTTTCACTCATCTGGGTCTTCACAAGATTCAAACTTTTCACTGTTTCTTCAATGGGTTCATGACCCAATTCGAAAAAATGAAGTCAATTTCAGTGTTTGATTTTTTTCCTCATCTGGGTCTCTTCACAAGGGTCCATCTTTTTCCACTGTTCTTCAATGTGTGTGTGCTCTTTCAGGTGATATGAATGAGAAGAAGAGGTACTTCTTCGGCCACTGTGGAAAAGTCAACGCTTCCGACAACAACAACTGCAGGATAGCAACTGGCTCTGGGTACTGGAGGACCATTGGGAAGCCCAAGATGGTTGTTGCTCCTAGGAGCAACCAAGTGATTGGGACTAGACAAGCCTTTGTTTTCATGCAGAAGAAACATCCTCAAGGGCCCAAAACCAGGTGGTTCCTGCACCAGTTTTGCCTTCTCGGACCATCAACTTCGACCCCCAAACCAACCCAGGTACGAGGTTTATAACAAGTGACCTTACCTAGTACTTGTAGCATCTATACAATGGAATTAGTCTCTTTGGCTAATGGTCTGTGCTAATTGAATTTGTATTAGAGCACTCCTAGTGGGGTCGCTTCATAGACGATTTAGTACGACGATTGGGGAAAAATGTGGTTTTAGACTTTCTGTTGTTTCTCTCTCCTCTTTTGACGTATATACCTACATCGAGCAAAATTGCTCGATGATTCGAAATAATACATAATAGTCAACTGTACCGTGAGAGGTTTGCGGTGATTTGGAGGCTGATCAGATGAAATAGCCAAGCTAATCATCAACCGGGGGATAATCCCACTGTGGATGCTCTTGCAGTGCAAATAACCCCTACTCGAATAGTAATAGCCCAAACTAATTCAATGATAATCTAAGGCTTCTCACCCTCGTTACATGGGCGATTTTCAAAGTCCAGTTCATCAATCCCAAATCATCTTAAAACGCCAAGCGAGCGTTGAATCGTTCAACGATTCCAAATCGTCAAGCCCTAATCGCCGATGAATAACTCCTCACTATGGGTGGGTGCTCTTATCAAAACGGGCCTGATTTTGATTTTGACTTCTCAAACAGGTGGAAATGCAGGATTGGGTGGTCCACAGCTTGTTTCAGAAGAAGAGAAAGGCCAAGAAAATGGAGAAGAGCTCTAAGAAAGTGGCTACACCTCAAGCCTCTCCTTGTTCAAGTGGAGTCACTGGTGAACACTGTTCCAATGAAGTAGCATCCACTTTGGACCAGGAAGCAAGCAGTTTTAAAAGTGTATGAGTGAGGAAGGATCCATTGATGTTACTAATAATGAGTCATTTCCATATTTGGGAGTTGATCTTGTGATATCATGTATCCCTCATAATAAAATCCTTCCCTAATCCAATCTTGAGTTTAAATAAAGATGATAAATGAAACAATAAAGTTTTATTATAATTTTATGTTTATGAATATAATATCATGATTAAATTAACATAGACACCCTCTAGATAGGTAGGGAGTAATATTGAAATAACACCAGATTCACATGTGTGATGTGTTATTGAAAATTATACATTTTTATTTTACTTTTAAAAACACTCAACGAATAGAAGACAAAAAAGATAATTAATTTATAAGAAAAATCGTAAAAGAGTACATAAAAGTGTTATGAACTTATTATTTTGTTGCACCTTATATAAATTTGTCTCAGTATGATGATGGTGTCCTTAAAATTTAATTTTAAGGATATTAGTTAAAGGAAAAAAAATTTATTTTTTTTATATATTTTACGTTTCTTACTATGTTTGAACTATTTGTTTTTTCATTTATTATATTTAAATTTAAATTATAAGTACAAAATCGACGTTTTTCATACACATTACAATAGAAGACAAGTTCATGTTTTTTTTAGTTATAAAAAAAATAAATACCTCAAATTACCTTATTTTTTTTGTGGTTATCCCTAATTTATTTGAAGGCTTTTGAATTTTATTTTTAATATATGAAGACTTGAGTTGATCTATAATTTTGTTGCCTCAATATTTGTGAAGTTCATAGTGGGCCCAAATGGACTTGATCTGAAACGGGCCAGAGAAATTGCCTGGCTACTAGTGGATCGGTGCTTTGGGCTTCTTGACCCAGTAGCAGACAAAGGTCATAAGCGAGACCGGCTTCCTCCACGCGCCCGGCACTTGTCGACATATCAGTCGTCGGATTGGAGGCCCAAAATTTACAAAATTGCCATCCTTTCCACGCGTCGCTCCCTCAGCTAGTGCCTTTTCACTTTGGCCAGTGACGTCAGCATTCCCTCACTCTTCCCGTTTTCTCGTCCCATCGCGCGCCTCTCTCTCTCCTTCTCTGATCTGCTTCGGCTCGTCTTGCCCAAACAATCCAGCTCGAGCTCCGTCAATGTCGTCGGAGAAACCGAATCGCTGATTCGATCTCATCGTTGTTCGTAATTCTCGAATTGGAAGTCACTGTGCTTCTTTTCAGTTTTGGATTTGGAGAAGGAACCGAACTGATCCTCGTCGTTTTAGATTCTCCAGAACCGGCCATTGAGGTAGGGTTTCTTGGAAATGAAGTCTTCACTGGGCAGGCTGAGGAAATTCGCACTGCACAAGAGCGACGCGAAGGACAAAATAGAGTTCCTACCCTCAGCTCAGTTGGATGAGCTCGCTCAGGTTTCTCAGGTATTCTATTTTTAGGGCTTTTGGTTGAACATTGCTCCGTATAAATTACTGATTTCACTGTAATGGAAGTAGAAAAGCTGCGAATTACTGAAGTTCGAAGCAATTTTTGAGTTCAGAATGTGTCGAAACTAAATTAACAATTAGACTGAAATTTGTGTTATCAATAGTAAATGACCCCTGATTTCGTATCTGTTCGTATTATGTATTTGTGTAGAGCGTGATTGCAATTAAAAGAAATAGTAGTTTGTTGCGGAAGATTGGATGATGAATATCACAAGGGAAGAAATCTTCTGGGAAGTTTGCATGTAATGTTTGAGTTCTAGATGTTATTTTCTTAATGCACAGCACTGGAGAAGTTTGAAATTTCTCGGTACAGTTAAGCTGGAAGAAAAAATGAAGTAGCTGATTGAGGTTTAAAAGGATTGGTTTGGTTTATATTGCGTAGTTTGGTCACATTTATCGAATCTTAAGAAAATATGGTTGTGTACTGTTTTCTTCCTAGTGTTGTTACGTTTTTTTTTTATTCTCTCTACTCCTCTACAGGACATGCAAGATATGAGAGATTGCTACGATAGCTTACTTTCTGCAGCAGCTGCAACAGCAAACAGTGCATATGGTACAAATTTTACTGACATTATGTTATTTGTTTACTAAATGAACAATTGGGATGCCAGTTGATGCTCTAATAAAAAGCACTTTTTGAGTTAAATTATACCCATTCTGTTCCCAAATCAATATCTCATTTTTAAAAGCGGATAATGTTTCAAAATGTGTATCTGATTTCCATTTAGTTAGTTAATTAGTTATGGATTACCAATAATAAGTTGAGTATCAGAGACATTGGGCAAATAGTTGAAAGTCAGACACTAAGAATTGAATATTTAATTTTTGCAAATAGTAACATGTGACACTTATTTTGGGACAGAGGCGATGCATTTTTTATTTATTTAAAAACTTCATTAATCGTCTATTTTCTTGTAAGAGAATAATATTAATTTGGTTAATGGTCTATATGAGTTGTAAAGATTTCTTCTTCTACCTTCCATCAGAATCCCATGCTTTTATGCCCTGTCTAGCATCAAATAGTACCACTGTACCAGCAGCATTTGACATTCAATTTTGCAAAAGGAATTGAATAGTGCAGGACCATAATAAAATGCTGAGATGCCGTGAGGCATGAATGGAACCATCTTCAATGATTCATTGAAAAAGGTTTGGAAAAAATTCGTAGATGTAGGATAAGTGTATTCTCAGGAGTCATAACTCATAATATGCCCTTGTCCCAAAATTTGATGATGATTGAGTTTTGAATCACAGTGCAAAACATTTATCGATTTTCCGAGGTTACATGATGTCAAGATCCCTTAAAACTGCAGATTATAATTTAATTACTGAACTCATCCAGAATCTTTAACTTCGGCCATTCAATTTATGTAGTTAGTTTTTCAGATGATGGAACTAATGCCATTTACGTGTTGTTTATATTCTTGTTCCCAGAATTCTCTGAGTCACTAAATGAAATGGGTACTTGTCTACTGGAGAAAACTGCATTAAATGATAACAAAGAAAGTGGTAAGCAAGTCAATACTTTGACGTTTAGGGTTGTGGGGTATATAATTTTTTATCTGAGATTTTATGATAAGCTTCACAAAGAGGCTGTGTATTATTTCTTTGATTTCTTAGCTGTGTACACGCATATAACAATTATTTTCTATTGGATTTTTACTTTACGCCGTAGAAATTAGCTCAAGCAAATGATGCTGCAGAAAGAAATATCGAAAGCAATTTGTAATCAACAGTTGATTGAGAAATTTTACTTTGCTGTCTCTTCTTTTATCTTCGTTATACTTTTTCCTTGTACACATTGATACCTCTTTTTCTTGAGCTAGTGATACATGCCTGTGAAGTTATTGTAAATTCTAAGATTGTGCACTGCTTCGAAAAAGTAGTTTGATGATTAGTTTTACCATTTTCTTGTATGAAATAAAGACTGACATAATTGGATAACTCTCTACAAAAAAAGAGAGTATAAACCAGGCAGAGCAGAATATGTTGAAAAGATTCTGTTTGGGAAGAATTGAGAAGGGGATGTAGTTAGCAAAGGAAACTTTCCTTTTCTTTTTTTTAGTCATTGCTTGTCTCATATGTTCAGGCCATGCAGCACGTGACTTCTAGTATTTTCTTTATTTTATAATTGCAATTTCAGTTTAAGTTTATAAGAGTTCATATTACTTATGGTATGCATGTTTATTGCCCTGTATATGTAGGTAAAGTTTTATCAATGTTGGGGAAAGTGCAGTTAGAACTTCAGCAACTAGTCGACAGTTATGTGAGTGTTAGTTGTATTTTTAAAGCACAACGATGACCAATAATAGCAGCTTCATATCACTTTCATGTGAATTCACTTATTGTTCATTGTTTTACAGCGCTCAAATATATTCTTGACAATCACAAACCCATCAGAGTCTCTTCTGAATGAACTTCGAACTGTTGAGGTCTGTCTATGTGAATCTCTTAAATATGACCAAAATGTTAATAGAATTCGATCATCTTCCCGCTATTAATCATTTCACTTTCTTCATATTACTGTAACTATTGTTGTTAGAATCATTATGTGGTGTGAGTTATGCTGAACAGGATTCCTCTTGTTTCCTGATGCAGGAAATGAAGCGACAATGCGATGAGAAAAGGTCTGGACTTTGAGAGCTGTACATATTTTTCTTAGTTTAAAGTAAATTCATTCTAAATTTAGTACATGATCTTCAGAAATGTATATGAATACATGGTAGCACAATATAAAGAAAAAGGAAGATCCAAAGGTGGGAAAAACGAAAGCTTTTCATCACAGCAATTGCAGACAGCTCATGACGAATTTGATGAGGAGGCAACTTTATGTGTTTTTCGGTTAAAATCATTGAAGCAAGGACAGTCTCGAAGTCTACTGACACAGGCAGCTCGTCACCATGCTGCACAGGTTTTGTGTCTTGCACAGTTTATTTATTTCAATTGTCTCCTTATAAGATGGATCCTGATACAGTTTTCACCTATGGTCCTGCTTTGAACACAGTTAAATTTCTTCCGCAAGGGACTTAAATCACTTGAGGCAGTTGACCCATACATTAAGCTGGTCACTGAACTGCAACACATTGATTACCACTTCAGTGGTCTTGAAGACAATGATAGGGAAGATGGTGATGGTGATAATGAGAATAACTATGATGGTAATAAAGATGGAGAGTTGAGTTTTGACTATAGGAGAAATAAGCAGGGGGTTGAAGCTACGTCCACATCAAGGAATTCAATGGATGTGAGTGACGAGTAGCTTTTATACCATAAAAAATTAACTCATTGCATGATATTGTTATATGCTAATGTGTGTACCTAGCATCATGTTGCACATGTCAATATCATAATGATTAGTTGATGATATATTTCTGAATGTCAACCCTACCGAAACAGTCCATATTTCCCCCATAATGTTTCACCTTTGTTTAAAGTTAACAAACACTTGTTGCTCGATTTCCATATACTATACTTCCCCAAGCAATGCATTATTTACAAAGGGGGCATTTTTTTGACATAGGGAGTAATATTTTGCACGGGATGTTATAGCTGTTTAATAATAATCAGCTTGTCCTGAATAGTCCTGTTGATCCTTTGATACAATATCATATTCTGCAGGTGGACCAAGTCGGGATTCTGCTTCCCCGTGCTGCAGTAGAAAATGCAGAGGTATATTCCTGCATTCCTTTTCATTAGCAAATATGAGGCTATTGTATATGCTTTTACTCTAATTCTGCAGATACCGTATTTTTTGGAATTCATGTTCCTATATCTACCAACATATCGATATTGGTTACAAGTGCATCCCTTTGTACTGTGTTGGTATGCTGCTACTCATAATGACTAATAGGGGAACACTCAAGTGAAAACCCAAAGATCGGATTACAATTTTCACTGTTGAGATGTTTCCAAACTTCAAAGGTTGGAACTTTCCAATGTAAAGTTAAGTTTCTAAACTTAAGTTTAGATACATCTCAACCATTAAAAACTATAATCCAATATATTCAAATGGTTTTCAGTTTTCACTCGAAATTTTGGTTTTCACCTGATTGTTTGTTACTCATGACTAATATACATTTGGTTACTCATATTTTGCACAGGAAAATTAATTTATATAATATGAGTCTTTTACTATGATGATGTTTGTTTGCTCTTTCTGTTATTTGTTGGGAAGCTTTAGCAATCTTCCATTACTAAAATACATTCTCGTTTTCTGGATGTAGGCGAATATAGACAAAAACCATGGTGATTTACATGTCTGGAGTCGGGAACCCAGACTAGTCAGTCATTCGGCCCCAATAATAGCAGAAAAGAAGTCTGATCCCTTCGAAAAAGCAAGACAGATGCAACCATCATCAACAAAGAAATTGAACACATATGTTCTTCCCACACCTATGGATGTAAGGGGCGGTCCAAGTTCTTCAAGAACAAGCACTTCAGTTCCTCGCACTAGGCCAACAAGCCATGGTGGTGGTCATAATTTGTCGCACTCATCTCCATTGGAACAAAAGAAGCACGAGAAAGATTCAAGGGATAGCAACAGTGATAACGTCTCTACCCGACTACCCCCTCCTTTGCCAAGTGGACTTTCACCTCCACAACTTAGTATGCCAAATGCAT
>JAYMTN010002297.1:0-11305 GCA_036897425.1 Erodium trifolium | reverse complement strand
TGTTAGAAACCTACCTTAACAATTGGGTTAATTGCTAAAAACTACATTATGTATTGTCCACGCTTTAAACTACCTTTATGCATTGTCCATGTACGAAAACCTACATTATGTATTGTCCACGTCCCTATTTTTAATGGAATGTTCCAAATTTTGTAAGTAAACGACCGTGGTCAAAAGATAGTGTAATTTAAAAGCGTGGACAATACATAATGTAGTTTTTAGCAATTAACCCTTAATAATTAGTTATCTTCACTTGAGCTTGTTGCAAGCCTGCACCAAGTGCGAGTCTGGAAGTAGACAACTAATAAATTTCTCAATGTTTTATTTTTGGGCAATAATCAGTCAGTGTCCACTGAAGTTATTATGAAAAAAATGTAGCATGGTGGTTTCTCTTTAGGACCCCCCTGAAGTTATTAGGAAAATATTTAGGGTAATGTGGAAAAACTTTGAACTTTTGGTATGATAAAAAAAGTTTGGAGATTTAAAAGGTTTTGGTATTTGAAGAGAATGCTACTTCAAGATAAGATTAAAGCAAAATTATGGATACCTCTCGTAACTTGAATGTTTAACTATACCACAAACCTTGAAGAATCATGAGTTATATATTTATTCAGCTAACAAGTGCAGAAGACTCGGGTATCTGTTCTCTCTTGGGGATTGAGAATTATCTATTGAGGGCATATATTGAATACTTTTCGTAACTGCTACATGTTACTTTTCTCTGTCTCTGCTCTCTCTTTGACACTAATCTAGTCATGGAGTCTACATGGTTATAGCCATCAGCCACCCCACTTTTGATTTTTGTAATGACATTTTTTTTTGTTCTGCAGACACAATGGTCGTTGTTTCATATAATATACTTGGTGTTGAAAATGCATCAAATCATCCAGATTTATATCGTTCAACAAAATACTTGGGGTGGAACCAGCGGAAAAGGCTTATACGCGAGGAGATAAATCATTACAATGCAAGCATCCTCTGTTTCCAGGCAAGTCTGAATCTTTTATTAGTGATGCATGCACTATAAAAAAACAGTAGAGGGAATGACAGACATAAAATCACTGTCAGGTTGGTTCCATCATGGCAAGTTGCTCTATTACAGATTTAGCACAGAACTGGAAAAATAAAATCTTGTAGTTCGGTTCTTTAATTTCTTTTGTTTTTTTTTCATCGCCCCAGAGTAAAAGATAGAAAAGTGAATAGCAGTTGTTGGAAGTGGTCCCTTATAAGTCCCCTCAGGTGCTACAAGCTCATAATAAAAGGGATTGTTAGTTTAATGGTGTACTGAAGTTTTAATGAGGAAAACAATTTGGAAAAAAACTGAAGTTAATAACTCCCAAGGGTTTACTTCCTATATTAGATTGACTTACTCTCTGTTTATGAGTGTTGTTATAGTTGCCATGCCCTTATGAAATATTTACCACTTGGATCTTGAAATTGCATTACGGATTTGTTCTGTCATTTGTACTTCTAATGATGATAGAATCTAAAATTTTACCCTGTTAGGTACTTTCTCTTATAGAGTTCATCTGTTACCTTTCTATCATCAGAGCATTCTATTATCTGTAATTAGTGAGTTACTTAGTTATCAAGTATGTGAGATTGTGGTTAATATTATGGACCACATGGTTTTCAGTTGAATTATATTCTCACAACCACTGATTTACTTGCAGGAAGTAGACCGTTTCGATGACATAAATGATGAATTTAAAAAAGATGGCTTCAAAGGCGTTTATGAGGTAGAATATAATTAGTAATTTTTACCAAAATATTCTGGATTTATAATATTTTGGTTGGCATCTGATATGGTTGGTGGTTATTTAATCCAGACTCGCATGCCGGAAGCATGTGATGGATGTGCTATATTCTGGAGAGCAAACATGTAAGTGTTTTCATTTTGCTTTTACAGCATTTTTACTGTTGTTTTGAACATTTGCCATTGCTACTTTTGAACATAAGGCGTTGAAAGATTTAACGTACAAGTTTTTGCTTAAATTTCTTTTATGTAGTTGTCAGTAAAAAAAATGCAATTTATCTGAAATCCTTAGGCTAAAAAACGTATTTCTATGAATGGATTTGAATTGATTAGCACACAAGTATTTATTTTACACCCACAACTCAAACAAATTTAGTTGGTAGAAGTTCTCTTTTGTTCTGAATAAATGTCCTATTATAATAGTTGCATTACTTACTTACTAGTTCGAATTTGAAATGAACAAGTTACTTTTGTAAATTGTCTAATGTAAGCATGTTCTGGATTATTGCACTTGGATTTTTGCTGAATACTAGTTATTTTATTCCTCTTTCCATTCCATCTTAAACAAGTAATGTTCTGATTGCAGGTTTAGTCTTTTGCATCAAGAAAGTATTAAGTTCAAGGATTTTGATCTCCGTAACAATGTTGCACAATTTTGTATTTTAGAGGTACGTGGGAATTGTTTGATACTACATGAAGGAGCATGCATTTCCTTTTCTTTTATCACCCTCTCACCAAGGCATTCTAATAGTAGTACACAATGCATTCTAATATGTGTCCGAGTCATCCATAAAATCAGCACTGAAGTTTAATTTCTGCTTTTCTCTCTAAAATTCATATGGTTCTAATGCCCTGACATTTCTATTTTGTGTTAGTTTCTTGTCTTGATTTTTTTGCTCATATTGAACTTTGGAGTTTAGTGAACCTGTGACCATGAGTAGGGTGTGAGAATTCAGTTAGCACTATGCAGGAAGGAGGAAAATAGGATCAGAAGATCCTAAGTGGTTTAGTTAAATGATTCATGTTCCTGAACACAACTTTTTTTGGGGAAATTGATGGTCATTATCTAGATGGTTAGATGATGTGTCTTTGACAAGTTGCAAGGCATTTCAGAAACCGTGGCTTTATTCATTAACAGGCCAAAGACCATCCTACTTTGTTTGCTGTTCCTATAACAATAATATCTGTGTCCAGAAATGCTTTACAATGCACTCGGCACACTTTTATAGGTTGTTGCCTTGTTTTTTCCATTCTTTCACAAATCTTACATATGCTCAGGGGATGTTTTGATGTATTATCTATAGTAATTTAGTTTTAGTACTTTATTAATTTACTATGTATTTTTTTAAATTGTACAGAAGAACCATAATCCATCCGAGTCCAATCTATCTAGCCAAAAGTAAGTTCTGTTATGTTTATTCTAGTCTATTTAAGGATGTGTATATAAATGTTCTCAGGGACTAATTTCTAATATTTAGTTATGTAATTAGTTGCTTTAGCTCTTAGACCATCCATTTTACATATTTGTGTATGCACCTATAAGGCATCTTTGAGGTCGGACTTGAAAAAAGAGAAAAATCATGGATTTTTCAATGATATGGAAGTCGAGATTAAATAACGAATGTTCACTTGACAATAGGTTTATAACGTTTGGTTTGTAGAGCTTTGCCGTATAAGAAAATAAGATGCAGATCCAAAAAGCTATAGTTGACGATATGAAACTGATGAGAGACTACATGGATAGTTATTTGGATCTGACTGTAAGTGTTGTACAGTCAAAGCAGTTCACTCATTTTGTATTATGAGATCCTGGAAGCACTGTTAGAGCTTATAAAACAACTAGAATTGAACCAAACAAAGCATATCAACCGAGAAAAATCAATATTAAATATATAGGTAGCCGTAGCCCGCATTGAAAGTGTGGAGTATGACTCTGCTTTGTGCAACATGGTGTCAAAATTTGGTTTGCTCTTGGCCTACATGTAGATCACAAAACTGTATGCAGTTTAAACAACTTACATACCAGTGGAGTCTTTCACTTGTTAGCTTAAGCTTTTATCCCTTTTAAGTTGGAATGAAGTTTGGCAATAATATGGAGAATTTATTTGTTAATTCTGTCCACAAGTTACATATTTATGTAAGCTACTTTACTCTCATTCATTGCCAACTTTAACCCATTACCTCTTGGTTACATGGACGCCTGCATGTATTTTATGAATTAAGGACTTGATGCAAGTTCATTTGTAAATATTTTTGGTCACTGTGGCACTTTACGAAGTTGCCTGTTTCCACCTATAAATCAATCAAGAAAATATAACGAAGGAATATATCTGGAGATATATTATGTAGAAAATTGATAACATGGTTATATGCAGTTGTGCGAAGTATTCTGAGTGCTAACATCCAGTAGGATATGCATCCTCAATAGTTTTCTTCTATATACAACATGAAACAATCATCAGATCCTAAGGATTATGTTACTTTCTTCTACACATTTTTTCTTATCACCAACTTATATGGACATTTGTGTATTTGTAGGACTTTACCCACCAAAAGTCGAAGCTTCCTGATTGGAAATATACATGTGCTTTACAATCCTAAACGCGGGGACATTAAGTTAGGTCAGGTATTTACAACATGGTCTCTGTGGCTAGGCTGGATAACTGTTAAGTGTGTCTACTCACATGCAATACTGTCTCATGTTTATGGGCATATAAGCGTTTAGGAAAGGAAAATTTCATACTGTGAAATTTCATAAATCAAAACCATATGATTTATGAAGAAAATGAATTGAACTCATGTGAGATAAGAATGAATGTGGAAATGGAAATAGGAATGCGTTGTGCTCAACTTGCACACACACAAAAGCCGTTCCTATTCTTAAATTCTCATTCATATCAAACTAAAACTTTATGCTAGTCTAATAGAGTACTATCTTGTTAAATCTTTCCATATATATACAAGCATGTGTGTGTGCTTCACTTCTAGTTAGTGTTTTTACAAGGGTTAATTAATCAAACATGCACTACTTTTACATGTTTTCCACTTACCTGCACTAATATTCGAATTTACTAGGAAATACTTTAAACTTTCAAAAAATTTACAATGTTATTTTTTTCTTTTGAAATGACAAAAATGCCCTCAAATTGTAAAACTAAACCATGAATTCAACTCTAGCCCTAAAATAGTCCATAAACCCTAAAAACAAAAACAAAATGCATTTTTTTCAAAAAATTAAAATTATAAATTCTTATCATATAAATTAGTTTGATTTCAAAAAAAATTGTAAGCTATAAATCATATGGTTTTGGATACTAAAGTAACTAAATAATTACAAAACTAGATCTGGTTTTAGACATCCCGACGATTAAGATAGCAGAAAGTCGGGCGATGGTGCCGATGTGAAGGAGGAAGGCGATGGTTCCGGTGTGGAAGGAGGAAGACGATGGCACGTGGAAAGAGGAAGGAGACGACGAAGTTGGGTTGCAAATTTGTGGAGGTCACAACTGTTCTTCCTCAACAGAGGAGGTCGATGATGCAGACAGGCAAAGGTCGACGATAAGAGGATCTGGACGCCGACATTTAACGATGTCAAGAGGTAGGAGATGGGAGAATTTCGGCCTCGTTGTCTTCGATGGTCTGCTTGAGTGTTCCTTAGTGAAACAGATTTGTGCGAATTGAAATCAATGATTGGATTGAGAGCCCTGATCTTCGTGGCGAGCATATCTCATGGTCGAGGCGAGGTCGTCGAGGAGAGCAGATCGCCGGTTGAGAAGCCTTGCTCGGTTACTTTAAGTCGCCGGCGAGGATTGGATGAAGGTAAATGAGGTGATGATGTCGCTGGAAAATCAGATCTGCATCTCGAGTGATACAATGAAGAGGTCATTGTCTGTTTTTATTTTTTTATCTAGATTTTTAATTAATGGGTAAGATGGTTTACAGTTAGGATTGAAGGGCTTGGGTTTAGGGTTAGAGGGTTAGGGTTGTGTAATTTTGGAAACTAACTGAGAGCATTTTTGTCATTTTGCTCGAATATCCTAACAGATTTGGATGGAAAAACAAACGTGCAATGTTTTGGAAAGTTTAGTTTGCCCTTTAATAAATTTGAATGTTAGTGTAGATAAGTGAAAAACGTAGAAACGTTAGTGTATGCTTGTGCAGTTAACCCTTATTAGTTATTACAATGCTGACCTCTTAAAATGGCAAAAAACATGATGTGGCTTAGGTGCGACTGTTTCTTGAGAAGGCATACAAGCTATCACAAGAATGGGGTGGCATCCCTGTCATAATCGTTGGGGATTTTAATTGTGCCCCACAGGTGAGATCTTGTTGTGTATGAATTGTTATTGAATTAGAGCTTTTCTATCATTTCATAATTCTCATTCCTTTTTTTGTCATGGTCAGAGTGCAATATATCAGTTTTTGGCTTCGTCTGAGGTAGGGGAAGTCCTTTCAGGGTGTACATGTTTATCGTTCTCCTGCAACTTGCATCCCAGTTTAGTGTTTACCTTATCTTAACCTGTTGCTGAAATTTATTTCAGCTGGAGTTACAATTACATGATCGCAGAGAAATATCAGGGCAGGTAGAATGTCACCCACCACAATACAGAACTTTCAGATCTAAGAATTATATTGACGACAGGTATTATCAGGTTTTGGTGCCCCAGTGATTCAAAAATGCTTCTCTTTCTTTCTTCCCGTTGAATTTGATTTAAATTGTTGAGTGAACCTTGAACTTAAGTAGGCAGAATTTTTTGGGGTAATTGCAAATGATTACCCTATGTATTCTTCACCTCCACCTGGAGGCTGAAGCTGGAGCCCATGCTCCCCTCCTACCTACATAGCGCTGATCAGACAGATCCCAATAACTTCAATTTCTTCGCTCTCTGTGCGTGAGGACAAAATTTGAGTGGTGTGGCAGGGAAAGTGATGAGTATTATAGGAATCAAAAAAAATATTATACCTCATTTGCAGGTCATGTGATGAAATAGTGAAAATTTTCCTTTAGTTTCTTATAACGATTCTAGTGTGGACAAACAAATAGTTAGCTAAATATTACAAGGGTAGTCATCTGAAAGTAGGCAATTCATGTAGGAAATCATTTGCAATTACCCCAATTTTTTTAATTTAAAATGAACGACATATTTGGCAGAATTTTAAATGTGTGTTCCTATGCTTGAGAAGAGCATACCTCGCATACAAATAGAAATATGCAGTTTCTGCTGCCTTTCAAATGAATTAGAGTACGGTGTTAAAGGCAAAGCAGTTATTTGACTCTTTATAAGTGAGTTTGTGCTCAGTGCAGTGATTAACATGTCTATCTCCTTCCTGTTGGTATGTAGGTGGACTCCAGAAGAAATTAAGCTTGCAGCGGGCAATGAAGCAGCTACTCATGTTCAGCACCATTTAAGTCTCAGCAGTGCTTATCCTGGGATTCCTGTAAGATATTGGACTCACTTGTACTTTGTTGTATGCTTCTAGTTAAGTTTCCCGGTACTTAAAAATGATAAAAGCCTCATTGTTGATATCTACTTATGTGATAAGCTCATAAAGATGACACTTTTTACGGGCATGTCAAATTTGGGCGTTTCAATAGGAATATATTTGTTATACACACCATTCTGTTGTGAGTGTTATGTATTATGTATAGTTGGTCTTAAAACTATAGTTATTATTCCTCAGGGATGTTGGAGAACAAGGGATAAACATGGAGAGCCATTGGCAACGTCATACCACTCCAAGTTCATGGGAACTGTTGATTACATATGGTAGTTCAGTTAATATTATGAAGGTCACTATACTTGCCTCTGCATCGGGTATCTTCGTTTACTGGTTTTAGTTATCGACACAGGCACACAAAGAATCTTGTTCCAGTGAGAGTTCTTGAAACCTTACCTAAGGATGTGCTAAGAAGAACTGGGGGCCTCCCAACTCAGGTACCTCTATTATATAGTCTTTATTAATTTATTTGAGAACATCATGTAATGTACATGTTTTCATAATAATCATCGGATGTGTATGGGGGAGTTCTCAGATCTTGCAAGATAGACTCGTAACTCGGTTTATCCTAAGTTGACTGTGTTGGCATGTTTAATTGGAAACTGTACAATGCCAATCTCCATCTGAAAACTATATGATGCCAACTTTGTTAAACATTGGCAGAAGTTAGTTATAATGCGGTATTGAATAACTTGGTTGTGATCATTAATTTCATATGCAATTTCCTTTTTCATTTTATAAATTGATTATGAACATCTATTTCAATGAGCATTTACTTAATGTTAGAAGCACATCAAGGAAATTATTAATAAACTGAGGGATGTTGTTAAGCTCATTATGCACTTTCTTTGTGTTTTATCTCACTTTGAATGATACTATGCAGAAATGGGGCAGCGATCATCTTGCTCTTGTATGTGAACTAGCATTTACAGATGACGATAGTACCACAGATGAAGACAGTACCACAGATGAAGATAGTACCTGAACCTAACTCCGACATCAAAATTCTTTGGGAGAGTACATAAGATCTTCCACCTGAAGACCTTGGATCATACTTGGTTAATAGAGTATTGTAGTTTGTTTATCCATAACTTATGTTGGATTACTGGCTTATTAGATTCACAAGCTTTAGAAAGAATAGGCTACCTCTGATTCTATGTCAACTCCATTAGTTATGATTACAATGATTCATGAGATAGGCCTTAAGTTTCAGACTCGGTTATAAGGTCTCATTTTTGGAAACAAGAAATGTAAGAAAGCAAGTTTAATCATCAGTTTAATATAAAGTTTAGAATATGACAAGGCTTACAGAGTCGTAGAATTTCTTTATTCTCTTCGAATTCAGTGTCAAATATATGTGTTTTGTAACTTTGTTCTCATTTAGTTTGTGAGTTCATGATTTAAACCTATTCAATTATGAGGTTAATTGTCCAAAATTACATTAAAGTTTTGTTCACAAACAGATGTATATATAAAAACGTTAGTATGATTCATTCGAAACTGTTGTTTTGTGTGAATAAAAGAAATGCGACAATCCATTTTACAATCACCTTTATAATCGATTTGTCTTCATAAAAATCAAAAGGAGATGCATTATTCCCGTCAATATATACCAAGTAGAGATTCATTATCGTGTTCGATCATTATAATAATATCATTTTTAGTATATAAGCACAAATCACCAATTAGATGAGTGTCAATAAAATACAGTAAGGTGGGCTAATTAGAGCTTAGTCAGAAGATAATGCACAGGTTGGTTGGTCAATTCAACAGAAAATCCATGCACATTCAAAATCACGAAATGTCAGTTTTCTGTGTGAATCAGCACACACACACACACCAAGCATGCATGTAACAAACAAGACCATGCTTCAACTATGCCTTTTGCTCTTATTTACACAAACCAAATCACAGTTTCTCAGCAGAAAACCAAATATCACATTCATGGCTTCTCTTTGCACCTTCAGTTTCGTTTTGGCCGTCCTCTTCTCCCTGAGCTCTCTCCCAACACCCACCTCCTCTCAGGGCACCATTTTAGCAGAGTGCGGTCCAAGCCTCCTGCCACTGACCCCGTGCACCCCTTTCGTCCAGGGCTCGGCCCCGTCCCCTCCTCAGCAGTGCTGTGACAACCTGGTCCAGCTCTACGACCAGCAGCCTCATTGCCTCTGCCTCCTCCTCAACGGCACTGCATTGACCCTTCCCATGATCAACACTACTCTGGCTCTTCACTTGCCTCTCCTTTGCCACCTCCACCTCAACTCCTCAGCTTGCCCTGGTAATCAACATTCTCAACTCATCTATTCCATATCTTCATTCTTCAGTAGATACAGACAAACTTGCAAATCATGCCATTGGTTCTTCAAACCATACAATTTGAAAAATATCAAAATTATACTTCATTCATCTTCAAATTTTCAAAATTTGCCATCAAAATCATTACTTTTAAAAAAAAAATATAAAAAATCAGATTTTACTTCAAAAAATATTTTAAAAAAATCAGTTTTTATAAGGGTGTTATTGGTATTTTGGAAAAATAAAAGGGTAGTTAACTATTTTCTAAGGGTATTATTGGTATTTTGGAAAATTTGAGGATCAAGTGTTTCACACATGACCACTTTCCATCCAAATCGGATGAAAAAGAAACAGTATGTACTAAACTGAAAATAAATATTTGTCAGAGTATTATATTGCAAAAAAAAAAAACAGTCTCGGGATTATATTTGACAGGGTATTATATTGAAATTTTGCCTTATAAATATAATGAGCTTTGTCTATTTAATGTCTTGTTTTCTTAAGGTCTGGCCATATGGAAACTTATGCCCCCTGCTCCATCTAGCTCTCTAGCCTCCCCAGGGAGAAGGGTCAACTCCACAGTTGTAGGTATATACTATACTTCAGAACCCTTTTTCTCATTCTTCATCTTAAACTAGAGAAATTAAATGTCTTGAACTATGATCTAAAATGAGTTCTGGTCATTTTGCAGCTACTCCTATGTTTCCAGCAGCACCAAGACCAGGCCTTGTGGGATATGGGTTAGGGCGTAGCGGCGGTGCAGAGGTGAAGATGGAAGGGAAGTTGGCTATGGTGGTGGTTCTGTCTACTTCTGCACTCATTGCAGCTCTTACCTACAATCTTATCATATAGCAGAGCTAAGGTTCTTTAGTAACAATGTTTAGTGTTTCGGAGATTATGCAGACTAGTAGAGTTTATTTACAAGAGCTTGTTGAGATGTTATGATCAGCTATGAAATAAAAATGTTTATGTTGTGTTGAAGAGAAAAACAGAGATCTAATTACTGAAGAATGTATGATATATATCAATATGTATTAGTATTAGATTGCTCTATCTATATTGAGATGTAGAAGAAGTCAAAGCTCGTTATCATTGCAACTGTTAGTCCTCTGAAGTAACTGGATTCAAACTTAATGTTAACAGGCAGTGTTCTAAATAACCCGATATCTCGGTGAAACATTACCCTCGATATGTGACAATCAGTCAAAGCTCGGTCAGATTTGGTCTTATAAAGAGTACATGAAAAATTGTACTCGAAAATATGGGCACAGCATGAACACAAAAAGAGATTATCTATAGCAAGTTGAATTCACTCTTCAAATACAATTGAGTTTCACAAAACGTATGAATTAAAATGTGTTTGGAACTATCTTATTTTACTAAACTATTGTTACTTTTTGTCTTTAATAAATGTATTGTATATTTATTTTATTTGATACAAAACGTGTTTTACTGATATCTCTTTATTGTCTCCCCGATAAGTTGTAAAAATCCTTGATCGTCACCTCGCCGAGTTTTGAGCATTACCAAGTTTTAGAACCTTGTTAACAGGTAGATCAAGTTTAAATGAATATTGTATAACAATATTGGATATATTATATATGTGTATTGCTTTGGAAAGAGCTCTTAACTAGGAATCATACAAGGATATAATGTGGAGAGGTCAACAGTTTGGGGCAACCGGTGGAAAAAATTAGCAATAGTTTTGTCAACGCTTTTAGGGTACACTGAAGTTTTGTCCACCGACTTCCGTTAGAA
>JAYMTN010002296.1:0-11305 GCA_036897425.1 Erodium trifolium | reverse complement strand
GTGGACATTATACTTTGTGCACCTTAAAAGCGTGGACAAAAGATAAGGTCTTTTTTGGCCGTGGACAATACTTTAGGGTAGCTTTTGGCATTTAACCCTAAAAAAATCAGTAGCTTACAGCTTTGTATTCCACAAGTACATTAAAGCTTATAGATGAGAGAGCGCCAGATTGGTGAAGAAGAAGGGGAAAGGAAAATAGGAGTCATATCACTCAGTACTTTCACTCAATTGACCTAGAAAACAATAAGATGATTGGCACAAGATTCACATTTAAAAACACGGGACACCAAATGTAGGGGCACGCCAATTTTTAATAATAAAATCATACTGAACTATAGTTTATAGCAATATGAATATTAGATTTAATAAACTACTAACTAGCATATCAAAATAAAGTGGATCACTTGAAATTTGCCCATCATTGCAAGTATTGTATGTGTAATTTATTTTTAAAATTGGGCAAATAATGCCCACAAATTCAAATGAACTAGACTTCGATACCATTTAAAACTTTAAATTAGGATACATATATTGGGTTAGGCTCCACAACCAAAAGATTAATACTTGAAAAATCTCCAATCAACAGAACACAAATCAAGGAATGAACTCATTTGCGTTTTCAGCAAGAGGAAACGACAGCAAAACAGAGATTAAAAATTGAAAAACAAGTTCCTAAGAGGACACCCCCGATGTTCAAGCATTACAGTTCTTAAGTTCAGAACGCAAATTCAGATCTTATTGGTTGGGGAGGGGAAAGGTACCCCATATTTAAGCTCTCCAATAGGACTTCATTCAAAAAGGTTAAGATAAACTGCAATAAGTATTATACAATGTAGAATAGAAAAACTATACCAAGTTGATGAAGTTACAAACCTTTAAATCTGACTGTAATGTGAATGAAACTTTCCATGCCTTTTGAACTTCATTGAATAGCAGGACACACTGATCATTAGCTTCTTTAAGTGCTTGTTTTGTCCCTAGAACCTCTTGGTTGAGATCTTGGATTTCTTTTTCCTTATCAAACAACTCTTTGCGTGCATCATTCGCCTATGAGAACCATCACAAGCATAACTTAAGCAGATAATTGTACATGTCCTCAATATGCTCATATAATGCAGTTTTAGCAAAAACTTGCAAACACATTATGCAAAAAAGCACATCTTATGATTTCTGCACTACCAAGCTTATTGGGGAGGGAAAAAATGGGGAAAAGAAGAAATAAAGGAAAGAGTGAAGATCCCCAAACTGTACAAGCTTAAAAGCTAAGTTGAGCTGCTTTTCATTGTCTATAATAATAACAGTTATAATGTTCTCTGTCCTGTAGCACTTTCTGGTTTGCCTCCAGTATCTCCATAATAATCTAGCTTCTATTTCTTTTTAAAAATCATGCAGTAGATCACACAACTTGAAAACAAAAAATAAAGGATAGGATAGGAGACAAGGTTATGGAAGCAAAATACACATCCCAGAAGGCACCAAATATAGAAAGTACATCTTAGAGCATAAGGAACAATTTGCAAAGAAAACATATGCATAGTATACTAGGTATGAGAAAAACTTACTACATCTCTCCATTTCTTTATTTTATCTCGATTTCCAAGGCTCAGTACAGCATTTTGAGCTCTGAAGGAGAAATTAAGGGATGATAATGTCTCAGATTGATTTGAAACATTAGGACACAGATTAATAATCATCAAAGTTTTTGAGCTTCCACCTACAGTAAAAGAGTTTATGGTGAGAATAAATTGTGTATTAACTTCTATTTCCAAGTTAACAACATTGTGTGAATACCAAATATTATTGGAAGAATAATAACATGTACTAACCAGAGTCAGTGTTCAGCAACAGATAAACAATTTTTTATCGGCAATAAAGCAGAAAATCCAAACCTAACCCTAGCTTAGGATAACCAAAGGTTAACCCCTTACCTACCCCGGTCTTGTCCAGATCAAGGATTATACGGTTCGATTCAATTACCACGGGGTTTCTTACGTCTATGGTTTTTTGCGTATCCCTAATCAGTTGATGAGAGCACCCATAGTGGTTCAGAGACAAATGGGTTGTGGGAATATGGTACCAGGAGATTAAGCTGTAGGCAGTCATCAAATTTCGGTTCTTCTTAATGTATTTGTTTTGTGATGTACTGTCAATCGTTTTTCAGTTTTTGTCAATGTATTTGTATTTGTTCTGGTGGATCGGTTGGGCCAGTCAACAAATGAATAAAACTAGTTTGTTTGATACTTTGCACATTTCCACTTATTGAACACTGTGCATGTTTTTGTAATTTACACATCGCAATACACTAATCAATCCCTCTCTTATCCTCACAATAACTAGTTAATACGCACCACAATGGAAACATGCATCGGGTAGCATTGCTTGAAATCATATGTGATCGATGAATAATCGGAAGACACCGAAAAAATCATCAGGTGACATCGGATAGAATCGGAAACAAACGGATTAAGTTGGATAACGTCTAACCTTCGGCTTGAGATAATTTCATTCAACTAAAGATGGTGTCATCAGAATGAAACAAAATGATACTGGAACTCAGATCCAGACTCGAACATGCAGATATTGGGCAACAAACAAATCAAGTATGAACCAGATAAATCGAAAGAAGGCCTGATTACATTTTTCAAACATATTATTGTAAAGTGTGTTGTAGAGAGAGAAACAAGGAGAGCAAGTGTGTCTGGAAAGTATGTCCGGATGAAAAGTCAGGGGCATTTTCAGAATACGACAAAAAGACATATATTTATTCAAGAGAGTGGTAACTTTCAGGATAAAACGAGAGAATGTGCATCTTCATAACTGCTTAATTTTCCCTTTTAAAAGGTCCTATAATCAAATGTAAGAACCAAATGACAGGTACTATAGAAAGACAAATTAGTACCTAGTAAGTCTGCAAGTATTCTTGTGAGCATTGAATTTTCATAAGGAATGCCGTCTTTCTTTGAGGTTACTGCGGACAAAACATCTCCCAATCTACAAGCACATCACAATATGAAGTAATAATACAGTACAGAATACTTACTCAGAAACCCTACAAGAAAGGCTTTTCTACATAAAACAACAATAATAAAGGCACTACATACGCTGAAAGTGATTTCATGACGTGAAGCAAGTCAGTCACACGCTCCCCACTGTCATCTTCTGTAGTTAGACTTTCACTTCCGGCTAAGTCAACAAGAGAAAGTTTGCTATACAAATCTTCTCCCGTGATCATGTTGTTATAGTATATGTGTATTGTAATTATCCTGACAAAGGCACGAGAAGAATTTGGAGATTTAATACAACCAAAATATGCATACACAAAACAGATATACAAACCCAATAGAATAAAAGTTAATTTTCTAAATAGCTTCTCGTAATCTCATATTTTTAACCATCATCTTTCGTAGTAAATTATTTTCTAAGTATTGAGCCTATGGTTGACTCCTACATTACTGAGTGATAAGATGCCACAAGTAAAAACTGTTAAGAACATGGAATGGGTATAACATCCCCACTCCCATTACTTATTCTGGTTCCCTTCACAGTAATCCAACACTATCTGAAGTAAAAGAATAAACAATGATGATACTGAAGACAGTACATACATACATTAATAGGATAACCACATGTAAAAAAAAGTTTGAGGTTTGAACCATACAAATGAGAAACACTAAACTTTGAGACATCATTTCCCCGGCTCTGAAATGCAGTCTTTAAAACTCTAGAGAAGTCCAATGGATTATTAACTCTTTCCTGCACAAGTTCTAGAAGAGATTTGGGTGGCCCAATGGTGATCTTTGGTAAACTGCTTCCTGATTCAGAGATCAAATCCCTCATCTGTAGGAACATGAAAGGGATGTTATATCAAAACATCATATGATGCAATGCTGACACTATGATCCCACAAAATCAAAACTACATGGTGGATAGAGGCAGAGTGGCAAACGTATGAACCTGTTCATTGTAGAGATCATAAGCTGATACAGCGAAACTAAATCGAGAAGTTGATGTCTCGTCTGAGTTAGCTAAATCAAACAACTCCTCAAAACATCGGGAATACAAACCACGATCATTGATAGATCCTTCCTGAAAACCTTATACTAGTAAGAGCATGAAAATATAAAATGTTGCACATACGTAGTAAGGTACAAACCATAAGATTCAATGAAAAAACTCCATGATCCAGATCAATTAGGGTACAATGTCTCTAACTGTTCTAACCAAAATGAAAGAAAGAAAAAAATTATAGACGTCAAAGGAAATGTATCAGATCAAGAAATGTCAAACATAAGACAGCACAAGAAGGTTGATGAAGCCATCTTATTTAACATCACAACTCTCCTAACTGATAAGTTTGCTTAGTAGCATCCTACTAGGCCAAGTGGTTATGTGCTTGGGGACTTGGCCCAGTGGCTAGGGTCCAAACCCAGTAGGAGGCAGTAATACCGGGAAAAAAATAGCATCATATCATGTGTGGGCAAATCAGTTTAAGTGTAAAGATGAAAGCATATGAAACATTTATATAACAGTACGTATCGAAACATTTATTTTAGTTTATAGGCAACTGTAATAGCATATATGGGGAATTGAACCAGTGACCTAATATAATTATACCAAGTCAATGTTTCTCCTAACACAACTCTTGGTTCAAACAATAATGTATTCAATTATACACATTGGAATAGAGAGAGGGGGGAAGAGAGGTTAACCATAGTGTGTGTTTTTCCTGAATTCGTTTGTCCATAGGCAAATATGGATACATTATATCCATCCAAAGCTGACTGGACAAGTGGCTGAACATCACTGAAGAGTTCCGCTGCAGACAGAAAAAGACCAAACAAGGTAATTAAGCTGGATTTGCATGACGACGGTACACACATAATAAGACACTTAAGATATTAGATATCTCTATGACAGACAGAGAAGCAGTAATATAATTCTCACCCTGTCCAACGTGAGGCCCATAGACCTCATCAAATTCAAAATCCTTCTTGGGATTGGATATGGAATCATCACCAGTACTTACACGAACAGTAAAATTATCAGGAAATTCAACTATTGATGGACCTTCATCTTCAAATAACGGTCTTGCACGACAAAAAAACTTCACATTTCCTGAAATGATTATTTGATTTTTTCATATAAAAGGGCATCAAAAGTTTTTCAGTGTCAGAGAAGCCTACGCTTGAATAACAATAGAAAGACAAACACGGATAGCTCTAAGTTCATGCTCATGTGTGTGAGATTACCTCCAAGGTCATGTGTGCCTGAGTAATACAGTACCTTGCAGGTGATGTGTTTCGTTGTGTGTGTGCGTGTGAGTGTGCAAGAGAGAGAGAGAACATTTGTACCTTTGGCTGTCAGCAAGTCATTAAACAACCTTTTCTTCTCATTGATCAGTGAAGAGATCTTGGCCTCAGTTTCAAGAGCAACTTGATCTGGAGTCAACATATGTCTAGATTTTATCATAATTAACACAACAGCACAAAAAAAATGGAAAATATGAAGGTTATGATTACAAGATTTATATAAATACAAGAACTTGTAAAAAAATCAGCAGCCTACTACCTAATAGATGAAATAGTATAGAAGACAATAATACATTTGGACAAAACATAAACACTAGTACCTGTATGACTGTATCCATTAGTACAGTTGAGTAGAACAGGAATTTGATTGCTCACCTAGTTTACGGGTTTTATCAGCAAGAACGCCTAGATAACGAATAACTCGATCGAGTTTTGCATTAGAATATTCTTGTAAATCACTTGCTTCTTGTCGCAAATCCAAGTAATTTTCTCTTGCAAGCTGCAGAAAGATGGATATGAATCTGATCAAATAAACGGAACTTTTACTGCACCATCTATGTTAGATTATTTGACATTTCCATATGAGGTAACAACCATGTGAGCTTAAATATAACATTGCGAAAAGGATTTTATAACTCAGATTCCGAATACAATCCAGAATCCAGAGAAGTTGAAGTAGTTGATTTTTTCAAACAGGAAATATTGGAACTCTTGACCTTCAAAGAAGGAAGGGATGCTCATCCAACTGGAAGACTAATGGTTTGCAAAACCTCAACCATTTCAGCAAAAACAAAGATGAAAGGAACTTCAAGAAGTTTCAAAACCCAATAAAGAAGACAAAGCTGCATATGTTCTCGCAACTCCCAAATGGCAGCCCAGAAAAGGGAAAATGATTTACAAACGATGAAAAATAACTGAAATGGAATAGCAACCAATACCCAGTGAAGACTAAGAGGTAGATATCAATACCAATGAAAGAAAAGTAAACAGAGTAGCAGTTAAGTACTCCATCTGTCCCAAAACAAGTGACCCGCTTTCCTACCATGGATGTCCCAAAATAAGCACCCCATTTCGATTTTAATTAGTTAATTAGTCATGAACTACCGATAATGTCCCTTCATAAATCATTCAACTCTTCACTGATCACTCAAATTTACCATTAATTGACCGACAGAACAGATTCAGAAGCTAGAGAGAGCATGAATCAGTCACCTTAACTGCTTCCTTCAAGCGCTGCAGCTTGGGGGCGAACACGTGCTTTGGAGACTCAGAATGCGGCTGAACCGAAGCTGCGGAGAGCGAGTACCTCCGACCCACAGGCGAACCAGACCGATACTCATCATTCTCATACGACGCCGACAAAGGAGAAGACTTCCTTGGCTCGAACCCGCTCACCTCCCAGTTCCACCTGTTCCTCTGATCCCCCATTTCCACTCCACGACACTAGTTAGCTCCCGAAACTGCACACACTGCTCAGATTCGAGAACAAGCAAAAAGCCCAGAGCTCAGTTACAGCTTCGGGATCATCTGAGCTTTTCGGCATTGCTTGGCTTTGGGCTTTAAATAAACGGCGACGTATCGAGAAATTTTCGTCATCTTCGGATTTTTGTTTCACAGGACATTCTGCGCTGCTTATTACTTCACGTTTCACTCTCATGGCTTTTGTCATTTTGGGGACGAAGCGCGTGAGTGAACTATGAACTAGCGCGCGTGTTTTTTCACGTTAGGGCTTTGGCGGGTCCCATGAATGTGGAACTCGTATTTTCGGCGGGTTCTAATTTCAACTGAGGCGTGGGCTATTCTTTCACGATTTGACCCTTTTTCTTTTTGGTCGTCCTTTTAAACTTGGGCCTCAGTGTCCATCAATAAACTATTACTAGCATTCACTTTTTTTTCTAATCTACTCTTTTTCTTTTATATTCATAGAAAACTACTATTATGAATTTGTCTCTGAAATACATTTTGTGTTAAAAAAAATCTAAACAGCAATATTACTTTTTGAAATAATAAATCTAGAATTTTTGTGTCCAATCCGGCAAACCCAAGTAGGCAATTACTGTATGTCCCATGCACCCCTTAAACAAATCAATGAGATGGGAAGACTGTAGACTTAAATCACAAATATTCTCAAACTCGGGTACTGGTACTGGTACGAAGACAGTCCCACTATTACAGAAGCATCCAGAAGTTACAAATTTCTCATTCAGATCATACAACCAAGAGCTTTTTCAAAGGTATTAGAACTGGGTGATAAATTGTACATTAGGGGTTCTGAACAATGACAGACAAAGGTGACGAAGTATTGCTTCCATTCTACTCCTTTTTTGCTTTGGAGAGGGCTCTCTTCCTCTGCCCAAGCATGTATCTGTACATGTGAGGACTGCCTGCAACATTCATGGCGTTTACTGAATTAAGAGTAAGAAAATGGAACACATAAGCCTAATATAATTGCAGAAGAATGATGAATTCATGCCTGGAACGTAGATTCCAAGAACTAGAATTGCAGCATAGAAGTTATCGAAAGAGAAGTTCCATTTGTTGGGCATCCTAATACAGTATTTTTCAGATCCCTGCATACACAGCTCAGACCGCTCAGTAAGTAAACAGACACTTCATTGATGTATTGACAATATTGTTGTTCTTGAATGGACCAGATACTTCATCAAACATGACACCTATTTTCATTTCGTGACCACTAGTTGCTTCAAACTATTCACAAAATGGTTACCTTAGGAATTGAAGGAATGGTAGAGAGATGCATCCATCAAGCACATTGAAATTTCTCATTAACAAGCAAGAAGAAGAGAACAAAAATATAGAAGCTTGTAAAAGAAGAAAATTTGAAGTATAGTTCTAATAAAACATTACTGATACTCCAACAGCATAGTTACTGTATTCTGTTTTAGATGCAGTGACTTTGAAACAACAAAAGAGAGAACATTAAACAGCTATTCGGGTGTAAAAATGTATCCCCCTATATGTAGAAGCATGAAACAAGCACTATCCAGTGAAACCGTGAAAAAAGTAATATAGACAAGAAGCTAAAGCTGCATAGATTAAAAACTGTTTAACTTCTTACCTTGATGTATGGCACGGCTGTATATATTAGACCAACTTCACTAGTAATGCCAGTAGGATACAGCAGCATGAAGGTGCTATACCTGCAAGTAGAAATTGGAAATGAACCTAATGACAAAAGCACTTTGATCTTTTATCCATTGAACACGACTGCGTGGTTTTTACCTGAGCCACAACAGCCATGAAGGTGCAAATCCAAGTGCCTCCTTCAAGCCAAAGAAAGAATACCTAATGATCTGCAATTGTAAGCAACCAGACATTGAGTGTTGACACAAGAGCATTTGTACAGTCATTCTAAATTCCCTGATAAAAAGTTTTGTGAGAGCAATAACAAGAGCTTCTGAGGTACCAACTTCCTAACAATAGAGAAGAGCAAGTTGCAAGTTGAATAAACACAATCAATCTCTTTTCTTTATTTACAAAAGATGATTTGCACTAGGGTTGGCGTAGTTGGTCAAGGCGAGAAGTTTCTCATATAAGATCCAGTGTTCAGATCCTAGTGGATCACCTGCTGAGGAGCAAGTACGGGGCGGAGATTAGAGTTAGGGATAAGCCTAGGAGATCCTAACAAAAAAGATGACTTATACAGTGGGAAAATATATAGTTTGACTGAGGTCTTAGGGACATCAACTAAAGACTTGACAAGACCCTTATAATGGGATAACCATGGATTCAGAGGTAAAGAATAATAAGGTATATGATCATTAGTTATGTCCACAAATCAGTTATGGAAATAAAAACATGAACTGCAATCTATGTATGGCAGCAGTCTAGCAAAATATAATAGTAAGCGGGCATTAAGAAGTCTTTCAACATCACGATGTCTTGGTGAAACGAGTTATATCATCATGTTGTTGAACTGCATCAAATTGACTTCCCAAAAAATTATTTTTCTCAAAACTTTACATTATCCAGGATGCAATGAAAAGAATTATGGATAATTCGGAATCCCCCAAACTCAATTTCCCCATTTCAAATTATTATACACCCTCTGACCCACTATACACTTTAAGGGCTAATTTAGGTATGGTAATTTTTCAGTCATGCAATGCATGAGTATCTATCCACTATTTTTTACCAACAATGCTTGAACCTGACACCTTGTCTAATAAAACCAAGCTCTTAACCCTTTGGCCCAACATAAGAATAGTAAACTATATTCGGAATCATCAAATGAAGAGACAAAATTAAGGTGAAATGAAATGACAATCGAGTTATATACTTGCCTCAGTAATGGACCAGCTAATGACCAAAGAAGTAGCAAGTATATGTGTTTGAGTCTGCATATAATTATGAGACCGTAAGTTAGGGGGAAAGGACGCCTCAATCAGAGAACTCTCAGTAGAAATTTAAGCTCAAACCTCAGGGAAGCTCCACAGGATGCCCCAAGTTACATATAACCTCGACCCTATCTGGGGAAGTGTAGCTGTCACTGGAGACCTCACCAAACCTTTTTTTGAAAAATAACAAAGAGCAAAAGCTTATAGCTGATTCTGAATAATAATTGGAATTGTTTTAGCAAACAATTATCTTCTTAACATATCACAATTCACAAGCAAAATGATCACTCACCTACTAGACCGTGAAGTATCTGTCCACAAAACAGAATTTGAAATAAATAAATTTACATTTCAAAAAAGAAAAGAGCAGCATAAAACACAAGTGTGACGGTAATTAAGGAGCTATTCTAGGAAATACTTTCCGTTGAAACAAACAGAAGATGAGACCGAGAGTACCTCCAAAATGGCGGCCGTTTGAGCTAGTTGAAGAGGCCTCTCGACGGCACTGTAAACTTGCTCGTGCCCTGACTCTTTCAGAGTTCTGAGAGCCAAAAACAGCACCTGGAACCTGAAACAATACACAATTCATCAAAAATCAACACCACTAAATACACATATGCAAGTGTATGTAGCGAATTCAGAAATGAAGGCACTCGCCAGCCGTAGAAGACGGTCCAGTTATAGACGGAGAGGTAAATTCGCCGGAGGATCGACAAGAACCCAGCCATTCTGAGATCCCCCATCTCTCTCAATGCGGCAACCTATCAGAGAGGGCGACGGAGATACCGAGGCCTAGAGAGAGAAATAGAAATAACTCTCTCGGTTGATGGGGAAATTATGGAGAAGTTATGGAGAATTTGAATATTTGCAGGTGAGACAGTTGAGCAGATCAACAACTCGTCCAGGGTGTGATCTGAAAATATGTCATTTTTCAGGAGCACCACGACACGAGACTCAAACTGTTTCTATACGGCGTCGTATACTGGTTTGGCGTTGTGATGTGATATCACGTGCACAGCTCGGCTGCAGGAGTCGGGACAGTGAGGATTGCCATCCCTTCACGTGGGTTCTTATACTGTCATACACGTGACAGAATTTAAATGATCAGTCCTAACTCGAGTTTGGGCCTCAAATGACCAAGCTCATCTGAGCCCTCACTCAATGGAGTAACTAGTATATGGCTCAATTGTCAAATTGATAAAAGTGTCCTTTTCATTATTAATATAATACTAAAATATCTAATATTCTGATCATATATATATATATGAACAATTCCTTCTTTTTGAAACATGAATAATTCCTTTTCTGTTGTAAATTATGCAAAGGCAATAAGCAAAAAGATATAATGAATGATCTTATACATTTATTGAACAACTTATTTGTATATCACCTGAAGGATGCGATGGCGGCGGCTAGGATTCTCTTTCGTCGTCGTTGATTCTATAAGAGGTATAGCTCTTGCCTTTGTTTTATCTCTCAACTGTTTGTCCATGGGTATCACTTTGCCGGTTTATGGTTCATTCTCGGAGAATTGGCTGGTGATAAATCAGCGAAAACCAAACCTGTATGTTCTAGGTTTGAGAAATCATGGCGGCGGCGGCCGCTCTTTTTTCCCCCAAGCTCATGAGGACGCGGCCG
>JAYMTN010002295.1:0-11305 GCA_036897425.1 Erodium trifolium | reverse complement strand
GTCGCGTGAAGTTGTTTCGTATTGTCGATATGTGACTTGTGTGAAGATGTTTTACTTTTGCGTGATGTAATTGCTCGAAGATAAATAGTGCGTCCGTAAAATCAGGGTATGAGCCAATAGCTCCAAATCGTCTTAGGCTTTAAAAATCTGTTATTGGATGTCGTCCCATTTGTCACCTCCACCTTATATTAATGTTTAAGCCTAAATAAGAAGTACATTCCTGCTATGGCCCATATGCGGACGTTCATTCCTGCTATGGTTTACGTGTAGATGTCCAGTCCCACAGTGAGGGAGAGTGTTGAAAATATAAATTAATTCTTCGGCAACAACAACATGGGGGTGAAGCAACAACATGAACATGAACTTTGAAATTTATTCATCATCCACGTGCACTACTCGTTATCCGACATACACGTGAGGGGAAGTGTTAAGAGTTCAGTTTATTTTCAGTTACAAGTATTTCCGATTCCTAGTTTAGTTCAGTTTTCCATTTTGTTTAATATTAACTAGTACTTTCTATTTAGTATAGAGTTAATACTTATATAAATGGATGCTTTCATTGTACTAAATGACAAGAATATAAAACATAATCAATAATATTTCAGAATTTTTCAAACAATAAACGAAAGGTCTAAGTATATTTTTGAGAAGAAAATAAGGTCGAATTGTCACAATCGCGCAGCAAGAAGATCTTTTGTGTTGAGGGGAAGTTGCAGATAGACTGGGATATTGAGGAAGGTAAACCCATCTTCTGTAAGACTAGGGAGCACCATGTCACAATGGACATCAGGTCCATCGCTCGCAGCATAATCACGATGGTAGTGAAGTGGACCAATCTTGACACAACAGGCGGTTGGTGCTTTGTGATCGCTTAATCGTATGGACTGCATAATTTTCTATTTTTTTCACGAAACCGGCGACTATTAGCTTGCCCGACTGAATGCCTTTCATTATCGGTCCAATAGGTCGGTCGATGATGTAATGTTCAGTGGTAGTGTACTTAAAACCAGTTATAGAGAGAATCAGTAAAGAGAAGGATTGTTGAGAGTGATGTAGCCTGGAAAATAAGTAGAGCAAAATTAGGGCTTAATGAATTCATCTGATAATGTGTGTATTTACAGGACCTCGGGTTCATCCAGCGGTTCTCGTGAGATACCTAGATCGGGACGGTCGAGGAAAAAGAACTCAGTGAGGTGGGCTTCGAATACTAATTACTATGGTTGGGATGGACTCAAATGAAGTTGGGCCGAAATGGGTTTGCGTTTCACGAAGTGTCGGCACAAGTTACAAAAATCTGATTCACATTTTGTTTCTACCTCTTACCTTTAGATAAGATCTATAAAGCAAGCAATGCGTGTAACGATGGTACCGACCCCACCACCATGTATTTTTTCTTGTATATGATATGGGATGACAGTACATATATATTCTTTAACCATACACGTAGGAATCTAATATTCGTTTATTGCAAGTAAGATATTGTGGCGTTCCAAACTCGGATACTATCTTATTAGATGACCTATTCGACTAAAAGCTCAAGCTGATAGTTGAAGCCCAATTATAATTGTATTATAACATATACATCATTTCAATGAAAAAACTTTGGTAAGAAAATCACTTCAATTTCTACCTTAACATATCAGCAAGTATTATTCTCTGGAAACCAAATATGAGAATGAGAGAACATGTTACATTTGAGTAGTCGATTTGGGCTCTTAAGGTAGGCCCATTCTGTTATTGGGCCGTTGAGTAAAGTGGGCTATATGAATATGATATAAGTGGAAAGACTAAAAGGACTTGAGATTTGGGTAGGTGGGTTGAACTGTTGAAGATAAAGCATGCAACACTATGTTATCATCAAAATTCTGTATCTGGTCTAATTGGATATTTTTAGCTTTTCATGATGTTTTTCTTTAAAAAAATATTAATCTTGTGAACTTTAGACTCTCTTCCAAGATTTTGAGTTTACCTAATTTTAAGTCTTATTGTAACTAGTAATTGAATTTTTATTATTGTGTGTATCCAATAACTTGTTAACTACAATGAAAAAAATATAAATCCCATTGACTGCAATTGGATGTGTATCCAATAACTTGTTAACTGCAATTGGATGTTGTTATAAATTGTTAGTTCGGGGTATGTATTTGTTGCGAAATAACTTTGGAATATTTATTCGTTAAACGTGTATAATACGGGGTAGGTTAGCGTAATTAACCCATTATACAAACATAACACGTTTTTACATGTTCGGAAAGCAAGCTATACATTTACACTCACATATATGTGTTCTATATATGCAAGCCATATATAAGAATATAAGTTTAAGATTAACGTTGTTTCACAGTTGAGCAGGAAACGGAACACATTAATATTTGGTTGGTGTGATGAATTGAAGGAGTCATCTTGTGGATCATCAATCATATCACAAACATCTTCAATACTTTCTTTCAATCACTTCTTACACATCCGCATATCACCTTCACTTGATCGATTAAAATCCGCCGCAATACCTACTATTTTAGCAAGTGTTCGGGGAATGCCGTTTCTCCTATACATACAACCAGTGACGCTTCGTGCATTTACTATATATACTTGGCTTCTATTAATTGTTATCGCATATTAAATAGCATTTGTGCTACTTGAATTATGGATTTCTTCGTGATCTGATGAATATGTAATACGTTTATAATGTTGGGATTGCGTTTAGATATTTTATTTACGCGCTCTACATAATTCTTCTAAGAACTTAAATTTATGTGATCATAAACTCAAGTTATAATCACTAAATACAAAATAAGATCGCTTACCTCCGGTCATTATTTTCTTTAGAAAAGAAGCTTGAAAATCTCGTACTCTATTTTTCTTCTGAACGGATATAAATGAGATATATTTTGTATGGATTTTGTGGACCAAAATCAAACTTGAATAATAATTATCAATAGGAGTAAGAAGAAGAGGTATATATGTTGGCAATTAGACTAAAGGTAGCTTAATTGGGATGGTTTCCTATCAACTAAAAAAAAAACTTAAAATCTAACTTTATGTTAATCTAAATTGATCACTGAGGTAATTTTCACCTTACAGCAATTCACAAGCAGAAAATTCACTAACCTAGTACTTGTCATGATCAACCATGATTGATAATTTAGAATGCAATTAGCAGAACACTAATCGTGAAATAGCACTTTCTTTTACAACTTAGCTGGTATAATCAGTCGGTTAGTTCACTGACAAGGACAACAGAAGATCGTTTTCTTGATAGTGACACAAATCTTGGCATGCATGAAGTTGTTAACTCTTAACTTGCAAGGGATCGAAACTTGGACAGGAAGAAAAATATATTTCAAATTGAGTGGGCCGAGCTTGAGCCCATGGGCCATTCAAATATCTTTCACATGGATTTAGAATCACTAAGAAATTGATATCGCTCGGCAGTGAAGATTAATCTCATTTTTTTTATCGGCCAAGTTTTATAAAGCTCTTAATTACTTAAGACGGGTCAAGAGAAAACATGTTAGTTAACATGCCAAAAATATACAAACAAACTGAGCCCTAATCCGTTTTATGACCACAAACTACACTACCCAAAGTGCGTTTCATTTTGAAAAGAATAATTGTAAGGTAAAAATCTAAAACAACATTTTTGTTTTTGAGGCAGAGAAATTTTTATGCCGCATATTATATATCAACGAAAAAATATATACAAACATTTGGACAAACAAGATAACAGACTTTAGATTTGTTAGATAGACTCTGCTAAACATATAATTAAAGCAACATAGTATGCAATTATTGTACCAAACGGAGTCGAACACAAGATTTTTCACACGGAAACTTAAGCCTTAACTGTTGGGGTGTGCCCTATAAAACCGTATAAAACTTATTTTAATCAAGAATAAATAGATATATCTTTATAGAAGTTGTCTATGACAGCATTTGGTTAAAAGTATTTTGTAAGAAATCAACCTTAGCTTGATTATATGGATTAAATAAACCTAAAACATATATATCCTTTTCCCACATGAAACTTCTCAACTTTTGCTACGGATATAATTTTATTATGCTACAATAAAGTCAACTTTTACCCACAAAAAGTAAACAAAATATGTTTCTTTTCATACGAACGGTAAGAGAAGTTCAATTTCTTATACGAGAGGTTTTGAATTTGGTCCTAAAATAGATGTATATTTGTTGTATTTTAGGTGTGTACTTTGTTGTACTATTCGAATCTATACATTGATGTACACTTTGTTGCAATGTCGGAGTCTGTATTTTCTTGCTTGTCACATGTGTTTTTATCAGATGTATGTATGTCTTTTGTTGATATATAAAATTTGGCATTTAGTTAAAAAAAAAATTGAAGACTCGTTCATTTTCATTTAATGTCTTCACAATGGTCCACTACCTATAATAACTTGCCCAAGAAGAAACACAAAAAGAGTGTATAAATATGCTCAAATGGTAGAAACCTTGTTTTAGAAGACTGATCGAAACTCGAAAAGGTATGGAACAACAAAAGAGGTACAGAGAAGTCAAGTCCATGAACCATACAATCGAAGAGAAGCTCCGACATTACAAATCCAAGACCCTCTACCTCACCGTCTCCTTCTTCTTCTTCCACTCCATCATTCTTCTATCCCTTCCCTCCATACGCTGCCGTTTTTGGTGGATTCCTTTCACTCTCTCCCTCATTCCTTCAACCCTCTTCGCTCTAACGTTCACTAGTACCATCGTGAGCTACGTTCATGCACTAATTCAGCATGACTTTAACCGGATGGAGCTCGAGCTTATTCGTTTTCAGATCTCCATCGTTGATAGTGTGAGATCAACCAATAATTTTATGGTAAATCGGGACAAGTTCATGATATATAAACTATATGTGTATATGTATTTTACGCTCTCATGTTTGGTCGTGTTCACGGTTGTTGTGCTTTTGGCTTGCCGATCTATTCCTTGTAATGCAAGAAATATGGCATGAGGGGAAGAAGCAACAATCTAATTGAATCGGCTGGTTTGACCGATTCGAGCAGAGTTTGATATTTCGAGTGTATTACAATTTTAAGTATTCAGTTATAAATTTGTAATAGTCTTATCGAATTCAATTCGCTAAAATCTGATCTTTGTTTGATGGCTACAACTTTTAGTAATAGTCTTGTGTTGTGTAAGAACAAGGTTTTTTTTTTACAAGAGAAGTTTTATATAGGCCTCTTTCAAGATGAGAGAAAGAAGCCGCTTGCAAGAAACAGTCTCAGATCTAGATTTATTGAAGTCACCTGTTTTGTGCCAGTGTCCGACCTCATACCGATCGAGCTGGGTTGCATAGCACTGGCACTTGTAGACGACCCTTGAGTCGTCTCTTCGGAAAGTACCTCCTTCCCAAGTAAGGTATTACCAGCTTCCCCACTTGCAGACATCCACCTATCAACTGAGTCCCCTTGGTGAGGGGGAGCAGTATTTGAACCTAGGATTGATCCACCACAGAAAGTTGCACATTAAAGGCCTCTTCCTCTAAAAAGACCTCCACCCTCCAATCAGACGTGAACCCAGCGTCCACGTGCACCAGGACGTAGGCGTCTTCAAAGGAGAATCCAGTAACGGACTGGGGATGCACCATCACCACGGTGCCTATTGCCCCTACAACTAATCCCAAATTCGCCTTCGACCATCCGTGAATGGGGAGGCCTTGACTCTTACACAATTGAAAATACCATCCTTCAACAACAGGCATTCCTTATCCACTGAGAGATCCAACTCCAACGACTTTCACCATCCTTTCCTCGAACTCCTTGTCAGCACACGTAACCAAAACTATTTTGTTACATAAAGCCTTCACCTGCAGGTCTAAAACCTCTTGTTTCCCTATCACCTCTAACACCTCCGTTGGGTTGATGTTAGTGTGTAGCACACCCAACCAACCATTCGATGCCTCCTCTTTCAAGCGAGCACCCACCGTTATATGGATCCGATGCACTTCAAATACATTTTTTATGGTACTAATAACTGACATCATATGAGCATGTGTATGAGTTGTCATTGACAATTACAAGATATACATATAAAGTAAACATTTCATATAAAAATGTATGGAAGGATAGAAATTCGAGTGAATTGGGGCATATATTTTTCAATTTGGTGTTTGAATATTGAAGAAAGAGTTTATTCATCACATGATTAATTCTTGAGGGATTACAGTACTCAATGGTGTAGTGTACAATACAATGGTGTCAAGTGGCAAGGAACATTATTGCTAGTGATTTCTGGAATACCAATGAACGCCAAAATCTCTGGCAGCGCCGTGAGGAACATCTTCGATCACCTTCTCTTGACCCTTGGGGTAATAGATGCCTGTACGTTCATGCGGAACCCAGCAAGTACCGTCGTCTCCATCTCCACTGTTATTACTCTGCCTTTTGTTCCGCATAACCTCCTCCTCAGCTTCAAATCTCACCGTCTCGCGCACTGAGTCCATGGTCGAGCCCTTCCTGTGGTACCCTTTCCGCACAACTGGTCTGCAAGTTCATTGAAAACATGAGTTATTATGGTTGAAACAAGTAAATATTAGAATGGAATGAGAATGGGGCTTGCTTGATGAACATAGTATTCATGGTGTGTGCTCCTCTTGCAAATGTGGCTGCCATTCTCAATCAATCTCTGCAACTCTGAGATGTATTGTATCTATTATATAGTGATGAGGCATGAGACACAAGTGGATGGTGAGTTGATCATTTCTCTTGTTTCAATGGTTATGGACTTGTGTCTGCATATGTCATCCTCTCTTTATTTTATTTCATCCTTTAGGATTCCTCCATTATTGCCTTTGCCCATACCCAAATCATTCACTCTGAAAATGACTTCTATTCTTGGTCTAGAGACCGCCACTCTATCCTAATGAACATGATTATTGACCTTTCTTATCTCATGAAGAGACTTTTTATCCTTAAACACAAAGCTTGTTTGTTCAACTACTTCCAGCTTATTATCTAGTGATCACAGCATAGACAATGTAACTAGAGGTTAAATCTTGCAATAGAAAAATATTGTTCAAGAATTGAAGAGCGAAAATGATAATTTGCTCTTGAAACTACCACAAGCTAGTAATTATCACGGCAGAAGCTAGGGGTAGGAGATCAAAAATGATTCCTATCACACAGCTGCTGCAAGGCTCCATTGGAACTGCTCTTAAAACCTTAATCTTAGAAAAAAGTAATAAAAATGAAGTATTTTCCATAACCCATTAACCTTTGTTATGAGCAAAATCATGCCCACTTGAGATGGAAAATAAAATTTCCTCCATAGTTCTCAAAAAGCTAACTTGAACGTCAAATCAACCTGAAAAGGAACAATGGTGAGTGAGCTTTTATGCCATACAAGCCTACCAGCAACTGTGATCACCAGAAACAGAAAGGCGTTGCTGCAACTTATGAAGAGTTATAGCAATGACTATAATAGTTGGTTTCTAGTATTGAAAGCTACATGACAAGGAACAAAGCTTGCTGTATAATTCCTCCAGAGCAGAATACAATTTTCTTAATTTGAAGCATCATCAGGAGGGAGCTATACCATATAATCCTCGTGAATTGAATAGCCGGAGAACCTGGTGAACACCCTACATACCAGCAATGTGACAATTACTTAATCTGCTTGCCAATCTATCAGTCCTAGATCCCAACCCCAAATAATGAGCTCCTAAGAACCGATCAGCATATACCCAGTAACCTAAAGTTAACCTAAAATAGCTCAGAAACTCATCTATTCAATCCATAGTTCAAGACCTTGATATGTTCCAGCATCCTATGAAGCTATGACTAATATACTATTGTAACAAAGTAGCAAATGACAGATCATAAAACATTCATAGAAGAGAACATGCAATGTAGCAAATCAGAAACAGAATCAAAATTGATCAAAACCCAATTCCTGACACATAAAACTAAGGTATTAAATAGCTTAGATGATGAAAATGAAGATTTTTTTTAACTGAAATGAAATCAATCGACGGTCTGCATTATGTCGTCGGCAGTGAACTTGGTACCCTTGTCCTTATCCGCGGCGGCGCGGCCCTTGGCCTTGCGGTCGAGCAGTGACTTGCGGTCCTTGTCGAGGCGGAGCTTGGTGATGACGACCTTGGAGGGGTTGACACCGACGTTGACGGTGGATCCATTGACCTTCTCTCGGGTGATGCGCTCGATGTGGATGACCCACTTGCGGCGGTAGACCTGCACGACCTTTCCCTCGCGGCCCTTGAAGGTGCCTCGGACAACCTGAACCTCGTCGTCCTTCCTCACCGGCATCGATCGGACGTTGTACTTGGACCGCAGGTCGACGGACACCGGGGCGCTCATCAGCACGCGGCGGACGCTCGACGGGGCCGTGAAGTGAGCCTTCCGGTTCTTGCGGCGGGAGCTCGAGACTCGCGGGTTGTACTTCATGGCTGCTAGGGTTTCTTCTTGCTTCACTGATCTGCAGGGCAACGGATTAGAGATGGGTTGGGGTTTTGTACGAGATGATACTAGCTCAAACGGCACCGTATAATCCTTGTAAATATTGTCATTGGTAGAAGCACGGGGAAGATATTAATATTAACCGAAAATTACACGTAATCCTATTTAATTATCGTTATTTTTCAGATCACCTCTAAATAAAAAAACTTAACAAACTGGATATAGAATTATTAATTTTTTCGTTTAAGTCCTTTTCAATTTATTTTTTGCCGGAAAGTGACACGTGAAAAACATATGCCATTCTTTTTTTCAATAATACTCACGTTACCCTTCTATTAAGAACCTTTTTAAAGATTTTAAATTCTTTTCACTTTCATTTCTCACTCTACCATGATTGTTTCCTTCCGATTGGTTACACCATCGAGTGGACACACTTGGTAATATGACACCGGTCATCAGGTCAGCCCTCACCGTCCTAAGGGGACTAGAGAAGCTGATAGACTATGGAGGGAAAATCAAGTACTACCCGATTATTCTCATCATGCTTGGAACTCTCATCCGCCAGAATATTCCCCATGGCAAACAATTCACAACTGAGAGATATTGGAGGGGACACAAGAAAGCCCAATAACTTGTAGGATTCAGGTGACTGCGGATGTATGACCATAAGAGCATCCCCGACAGGAACCCAATAGTCAGGAAGGCCATCATATTCCCCGTCACTTTTTGTTTTGAGAAAGGGCACCCAGAAATCAAGACCGAATCGTTGGTCATCATGATAACCCTATGGCTTCACGGGATGTCCTTGAGAAGCCACACCCCGGTCTCTATAGAACATGATCCTCTTGCTTTTCAGCCTCCTTCTTTCTATGATTTACTCCTTCGAGATCTGTTCAGACAAAACAGATTAATTTAAGTTGAGATCAGAAAAGCATCTTGAAAATCACGTGCTGCTCACAATATGAATAGGGAACCACTTCTTACAATCCTTCCTGGTTTTTTCCGGACATCTAGTTATAGGACCAATATTCCGATTGTCCTCGAAATTGCATCTTGTCCTTTTTTTCTATATTTTCTATACTTTTATGTTATCCCAGCACTGCTATATGATCATTATGATCTAACTTTATCATTTTAATACAAATTCCTGTAATGCTAAAACGGAAAAAATTCTAGTTGCTCCTCCATGTGTCGTCAACCGGTTGGTGGTTGCAATTCTTTCACACGTTGTGACCGATCCCTCCAGCAACAAATACCTGTGTGGTACTGATTCTCGCTCTGCGTAAGTTGTACACGCTCTTATGAGATGCGTATACGCAAGCATAGCAGCAGACCCCTATCTCAAAGTAGATCTACAATGCACACTTGAAGGTTAAGTTGCAACATGACAACCGGATTGCAAGAACTAGTCATACTAAGAAACTACACCGAGAAGAGAGACAAATACTTACACTATTTTATATTTACATGTATAACATAATCTACAAAAGAAGAAAGAAACACAATAAAACAAGTAAAGTAGGAATTAAGGTAAATCATCGGTGCCTTGATCATCCATAGTGTCGTCCTGTTCCTGCAACATGTTCATTAGCATGGACACCTGATCTTGCAGCATCTTGTTCTCTCTCTCTACCTCCGAACGCTTGCTCTTTTCTTGCACAAGTTGGAGCTGCAAGTGCTCTAAGCACCGTGCGTCCTCTTCCAGCTGCTCGTTTAGCCCATCTATCTCCCGATCCTGAAACCCCAATCCATTTATATGAAGAAGAAGAAAAATGAGTCTTAATATAATGGGATAGCGTTGATTCCTAGCCCAGTCGGAAAGATCAATTGCACGTCCTAACCGTGCTCTACCTTTTGTGACATATCCTAACACAAAGGTGGTACACATTTACAAAAAGTACCGATCACATGTAAAATAATTATGAAAAAACGAGCTAGGATTTGTAACAAAATACCACCTTTATGTTACTTTTTGTAACAAAATACCACATTTGTATTATGATCTGTCACAAAAGGTGGAGCACGCTTAGGATGTGGAAGCTAACTGGGCTAGGAAATGACGTTTTTCCTAATATAATTTGTCACACCTTTCTGTTCATTTCTTTCCCTAATATAATTTGTCACACCTTTCTGTTCATTTCACTGACTGCAATCCTTCGCATGCTCTCAACCACATCTACATTCACTAGCTTCCTCTTCTTCCCAACCAGCCAGCCTCGAGGGTACATCGCACTTTCAAAGTCCGGTGGGGGAAGCAACGTCTCTGCAGATGCTCGCTTGCCATTCACGTTACTTATGGGCTCCAATGGTTCAAACAGAGCCTTGCGCCGTTCACTAAACTCCGGGCCTGCTTCTTGCATCTTGTTATCAACCGCGTTGCTCTGTTCCTTTTCCTCCTCCTTCGGTGTCTCGTCAGCTGCATCTTTGAGTATGGAAAGAAGGATAAGGAAAATATAGAGAGAATGGAAGAGAAACAAAGACCAATTCAACTCAAGTTCCTAACACAAGCAACCGAGTAGTGAGACAAAGAGTAACGTAGGAGCAAAGTCATTATCATAACAACTCTTTGACATTGGTTTACACCTTTCCCTCGAAAGATGGAACTTATATGATACAGATCGATTCTTGTATGCATAATTCAAAGTGCTGTTCGTTCTCTTCTTCTGCTCTGATTGCAATTATGTTTGAATTTCATGTTGAGTGGAATAAAACCGTTATTTTTACTGATAAAAAGAAAGAGATATGGAGCAGCCTAATTGAATTGAAACCCAAAAGGCAGAAAAAACAATCAAAATAAATGGATACTGAAACGGATAAAAGCAGAGAGGGTACCAGATGTCCTCTTAGACTTACAGCGAAGTGGG
>JAYMTN010002294.1:0-11308 GCA_036897425.1 Erodium trifolium | reverse complement strand
GAACTCTGCAAGTCGAAGAAACAGCCTGCATTATATTATGACATCTTAACGAAGAACTGAGACACCGGTTCTGGTTTCCTTCCTTTCTAATAAACACTTGGTAGTTGGTACCGCGATTTATACTGTATGATATATTCATATCTTGTCCTGTTACTCACTTGAGTAGTAAATTATCTTTGACCATTGGGATTTTGCCCATGCCTTGGATGTGGTTTCAGTCATGGTCATCATATTGATCTTAATTGTTTTGGATTATGTATGAAGAACCTTGTAAGCATATATCATATTGAGATCATGTACTTTATCGCCACCAATTTTGGGCAGGTTATGGTGAAGTAGTTGCATGGTATTTTCTTTTTCTTCATACAAGAAATAGATACCATAAGAGTATCTCAACGCGGGAGGTGAATAGTCTAGGCGAATCTTTCTTTTATTTACCCATTCAAGCAACCTCCCATAGTAGTAGTAGCCCAATGCATGGGAGAATAGCCATGTGTTGTGTGGCGATTGACGATAAGGTAGACGGATTGAGTGCATGAGCAAATTGAGCTGGACGATGAATCCTTCACCCTTAAGTGTGTGATTCACTTAAAAATCACATTTCGCTGATTCAACCGTTGAATTCACCTCCTATATGTCTTGCATAATGATTTAGTGTATCTTTTTTTCTAATTTATATTTTGATTTAGTTTTTAGAAATAACGGTAAAAATTTATCACCAACTATTCGTAAATGCCATTGATGTTCATTTTTTTTTTCCTTTTCCAAATGACATCCCCCAATCATCTTGGTCTACCAATTTGGTATTTCGGTATCTTTTACAAAATTAATCATGTGCCTCCAAGTATGTTTCACGTGTGAAAGCCACTTTTCAAGTTCAAACTTCAAATTACTCAGGAACATAGAAACGTGTTGAAATAATCAACTATAAACTTCTTCCGACCCGCCAACAGGTAGGTGTAATTCAAAAAGTCATATGAAAGCAAATATGAATTTTGACCAAACCCACACAGCGGCATATATATTCACTGAACAACCGTCTCGCTCCGACGCCGATCTCCTTCTGTTAGGGTTTCGTTTTGGCTCTTAACCTCCCGTCGCCGCCACTCATCACTCCCTGCAATGCTAGCTGTTGCTGCCGCCGCCGGCTCCGCGACCTCTTTCGCGCCTCTGAAGCTCAACTCGGATCTCCGATCCTCTCTATCTTCATTTCCTCTTCGCCGCCGTCAGGTTTCTCGGAGAGGTCTGAGGTGCTGCCAGGTTGTTTCTGGTGACCGGAGCGCCGCCGATCGAGCATGTCCGCTCTTGAGCTTCTCAAGAAATCTTCAGGCGGCAGTAATTTTCCTATCCTTATTCTCAGTTTTGGTTTATTTTATTTAGGGATTATTGGATGGTAGGCATCCATTTTGCTAGGATTTGCTTCAGGTTCGATTGATTGTCGCCTGTAACTTATGCTATAGAATTCAAAATCGATCTTGTGAAATGATTTGACATTTCCTTTACTGGAGCTTACCTAGATGAGTTTTAGTTTTTAGTATGTGATCGGGGATATAAGCTAATACTTAGGGTTAATTGCTAAAAACTACATTACGTATTGTTCACTTGCAAAAAACTACATTTTGTATTGTCCACGCTTTAAACTACACCATCTTTTGACCACTGTCGTTTACTTAGAAAATTTAGAATATTCCGTTAAAATTAGGGACGTAGACAATACGTAAATCTAGTTTTTCGCACGTGGACAATACATAATGTAGTTTTTCGCAAGTGGACAATATATAATGTAGTTTTTAGCAATTAACCATTGGAATTCAAAATCGATCAGTATGCTGTGAAATGATTTGACAGTTCCTTTACTAGAGCTTACCTGGATGAGTTTTAGTCTTTAGTATGTGATCTGGACTATAAGCTAATACTTATTTCTGTTTGGGGATTGTCTTGACAAGTTGTGCATTGATGCTGGTTGGCACTTATTTCTGAACTTGAGCATTGTTTGTTTGTTTTTGAAGCATTTGTGGCATAGCTCTGGTGCTCATGAACTTTACCTTTCCCTACTGTATGCATAGTTCATTTTAGGGTTAATTGTCAAAAACTACCCTAAAGTATTGTCTACAAACGAAAAATTACCTAAAGTTTTGTCCACCAACTTCCGTTAGAAAAACATAACAGGTTAATTGTCAAAAACTACCATAAAGTATTGTCACACTACTATAGACTGCATTATGAATTGCCCACAACTTTAGAATGCATTATGTACTGCCCACACGACTTTAGAATGCATCATTCATTACCCACAAATCTATTGAATCCGCGAAAACTGCCCAGACCATTCATTATGAACATTGATCACATTTTCTCCCTGTTACGTTTTTCGTAAGGAAGTCGGTGGACAAAACTTTAGTGCACCCTAAAAGCATGGACAAAACTTTAGGTGTGTTTTCGTTTGTGGGCAAAACTTCAGTGCACTTTTTGACATTTAACCCTTCATTTTTTGTAAGCTTAGGAGTTAGGACAAAACTTATAGATTTCATACTGCGTGGCTTTTCTGCTTGCATCCGATTGGGATGATATCATTCCACTACGATGAACTCGAGATGACTTGTTTTTCTAGTTGTGACGTTTCAGTGTGAATTTGTTTGTAACAAGTGCTTTGGTTTTCTGTTGTTACTTACGGGCGATTGTTAAAATTCCAAATTTTCAATCAGGGTATACGAAGGAAAAAAGCAGCATTGCGGTCATTGGGCTTTATGTGCACACTACACCAGTCGAGTCACGGGAGAAGCTTGCTATGCTAGAAGCACAGTGGCCTCAAGCCATTTCTGAGCTTTGTGCATTGAACCATATAGAGGAGGCGGCTGTTCTTTGTACGTGTAACAGAATTGAAATATATGTTGTGGCACTGTCTCAACATCGCGGGGTTAAAGAAGTGACGGAATGGATGGCCAAGGTACATACAAGAACCTTTTTTTGCTCTTAATACTATGAAATGTTAATATCTTTACCAGAATAAGTGCCCACTTTCCTCGATAGGAAATGAGTTATGTTGAATTACCAAAAATATCATTCCTTTCCGTTAGTTATAACCATGGATAGTTTTAGGAGTTCAAATCTGAGCCTTGGGACTCAAGGCCGGATAGGTTAGTCTTTTGGGTCATATTTATATCACGAGGTTCGCGTGTTGCTCCTCCTTGATGTAGCACATGAAAGGTCTTGAGAACATATAATAGAAAGTGAAACACTAATTCCACTGAGTTTTAATATTTGATAAAAGTCAAATATGACACTTATTTGATTATTTAGAAGAATACCTACATGTTCCAATATAGTATTTCATTGTCTAGAAGGATGTTTTGATATGAACTAGGAAGTGATCACATATCTAACTTTTGTTGTGCAAAGCACTTGTGACAAGAAGTGCCCACAGTTTTCATTTATGTTTAGGACATGGAGGTAACTGACTAACAATAAATGCCTTTTCCTCGACAGACTAGTGGAGTTCCCGTTTCAGAACTATGCCAGCACCGATTTTTGTTGTATAACAAAGATGCGACAGAGCATCTATTTGAAGTAGCTGCTGGACTTGACCCTCTCAATCTTAAAGAAGGTCAAATCCTTGCTCAGGTCAAACATGTAGTGAATGTTGGACAAGGAGTCGCCGGGTTTGACAGGAGAATAAGCGGAATGTTCAAACAAGCCATCACTGTTGGAAAGCGGGTTGGAACTGAAACCAACATTGCCAGGGCTCGGGCAATTATCGCGGAGGAATTGAACAGATTTGAAGCTTGGAAAGACTCCCTTGAACCTGTTCCTACAATCAAGAAGTTCAGAGCTTATGCTGAAAGGATCAGAGCCTCTGAGATGGATAAGTGTCTGTCAAAGACAGGCTGTGATGGTTTGAAGAAGAACAAAGGTGCCTTATATGATCTCAGCATGGGTGTAGTGAACGAGCTTCTTCATGGCCCAATGGAGCACCTAAGATGTGATGAAAGTGATGACCGGACTCTCAGTGAGATAGTCGATAACATGCACGCTCTTGACAGAATGTTCGAGCTTGATACGGAGATGTCTGTATTGGAGGAGAAGGTCCGAACCAAGGTAGGGAAAATTCAGAATCCGAACTGAAAACTTTGAACTGCTAAATAGTGCTCGAGCTAGAGGCTGTCCTGCATATTAATGGGTATGCCTCAGCATGGGATCTGTATAGTTGCAAGGTATAGCTATTCTTCGCCTTGGAAGGAAAGGAGCCCAAGTTTTGTTCTTTGAGATGAGCTGCTTTCACAGAGAACTGATCGAAATGATTTTTTTGTACTTGATTTACTGATTCTTTTTTCCGACCTTTAGAGCACCCTTAAAGGTGGAGGCGATTGGATCAGACGAATCTCTTTTGTACAGGTCGATTCGTCCGGTCTCTCACATTTCTTAGTACAATCACGTGACAAGTGGCCAAAAGGTTTAGCGAATTGATTGCGTGTGACTTGAATCGGGCAATGAATCCTACACCCTAAGGTGGGCGATTCGCCAAAGCCCTAATTGTTTCTTTGATTCGCCCGTTGAATTCGCTTCCAAATCTTTTGCCTTGGCTCAGTGTCCCGTTTAATTCGCCCATATACGATTTGTTCACCTTGTAATCACTTGTCACAAGACACATGGTTATTAGCCCCTGTTCGCTCATGGACTAGGCTAATATCATTGAGGGAGGCTAGTACCATTGTTGGAGACTGAACGAATTGATCGACAAAAATTGATTTGTCTAGACCAATCGTTTCAGTATTGAAGATGCTCTAATAATATTAAATCCGATGTGATAAATCTCAAATATTATTCATTATTACTCAAAGTATACAAATGCTTGTCTTTCTCCCTTAAATGTTTCACATATTTTTTTCTGATTTTTTTATTTAAAATAGGAATAATAATGTGACGAATGAGAACATTAGTTTTGTTAAAACCCACAAAAAGATGGGCCTTAGTGCAGTAAAAGAAGAAGTAGAGGACTGAAGTGTGATTTAATACAAAAGCAAGGACTGCAAGGGGCAAATTTAGATGATACGTGTGCAAGCCCCTCCTAGAGACTTCTCTCTTCCAAACTCGCACGCCTCACCCTTCGTCTCTCCATTGTCGCTCGCTTCACTATCGGGTAACACAATCACACCTTCTCTCTTCCATTTTCTTCTCGATCTGCGATCGATCGGTATCGAGTTCTCTCCCTTTGATTTAAAGCTCTCTTCATGTTCGATTTTTAATATTCAACTTTCCATTTGGTTCCCGAGAAATCGATGGAAACAACAAAAGAGTTTTCCGAATTTGGTCCATTTTTTTTGTTTTGTTTCTCGTATTGAAACAAGGGTATCTAATTTGGTTCTGTGGGAGCACCAGCCTCTTGTTGATTTAATTGATTTGCTCGGAGCATGTGATTTTGGATTTGTTGATAGAAAATTTTGGAGTCTCGCTGCTGTGTTTTTTGCCTTATTCAGACTGTTTGGTTGCTGAGAAAACGGAAGAAAAATATTTTAATGTGGTAATGCTAGGACATAACAAGTACTGTGGGCTGCTTAGGGGCTTCTGTATCTTTCAGAACCTTAATATTTGACTTCCATTACAGATTTTTTTATTTGATCTGACATTTCATTTGCCATCAGAATCACAAAATTACACAAACTTTGTATTGTGCTTGAGTTTTCTTATACATTTTAGTTATGATATGTGTACCAGTTTGAATTGGGTAGCTCTGTGTGTTTAAAAAGAGTTTAAGAAAAGTATGTGAATAACTTGTGTGGTGTCTGAGTGGCTGCTTTTCTTATCACTGTCTCGTCTTTGGCTTCAGGAAACAAACTAGCTGTTCAAGACGCTGCAAGGATCGCGGAAGGTAATTTTATTTTCTCAATTAAATTTTTTCACTTTTGGATGTAGATTGTGATGATTTGTAGAAGATGTAGATAGAATTCATTAGTTATTTCGTGTTACCTTTATCTGTATTTCATGTCACCTTAACCTCTCTATTGTTTTAAATTTTATCAAACATGACTCTACTGAACCTATATACACTTGGGTTGCAAATTCTATTACTAATTTACTATATATCAACAACTACATGAATTTCCACAAGGTCGTAACTATAATACCTGTTTGTTCACTTCTAGGACTTCCCCATGATTTCCCTCAATTTTGAAAACAAACAAACATATAGGTATCAATAAATTACATTTGTACTGCTCAGTTGCACATGGATTATCTTTATACCAAGATTTGTACCGGAAACAAATAGTTTAAGAATTTTTCTCAGGTTATTCATTTGTTGGCCAAAACTTAAGAATTGTGTTTTAAGCCTGTCTTTTCCGGTACCAAAACTAGCTGTTTCATGAGCAATTTGCTAGTAGATAGCAAAAACACTATTTGTGACTAGTTTGCAAGCAACTCATGTCCTGGCCAAGTGCTTACCTCACATAATTTGGATCAGCAACAAAATGTTGGGACTAGTTATTTCCTGCCCATTCATTACATGGTTTGCGAGCAGTTCATTAGTAAAGCATATTCTCACATGTTTTATATGGGAAGAACATTTTGATTGCAACTTCGTCACAAGTTGCTTGCACATGTAGGCTATTGAATGTTGGTTGTCAGGACACAATGAGAAGTTAACGGGAAGCATAACAAGAAGAGGGGACATAAACTACCTTTGGTTTTGGTACCATGTTAAATTATTTAATTCGGCAAAATATCCGGCCTTGAGCCTCCCGTACTGAAAGATTAATCTATTAGTTGTGTTTGACCCTTGCCTTATACGTCGCTTATATTTTTTTCTTCTATATTAAGTGATGTGGGAATCTTTTTACTGATCAGCATATGCCGTTGTTATTTAAATGGAATGTGTACGATTTAGTAAGTGAAAACAACAATTGTTGAGCTTCAATTGGGAGTATTATTTTACCTCGCAACTTTCTAATTGGATCATGAGAGATACCAGTAGCTTCTAATGTCAGTTTTGTTCTTACATAGCCACTGGGAACATAGTTATCTGAAGAATCAAATTTGAAACAATTTGGGTCTAAAGGGAAACTATAGTTTTGAAGTATTCAGTTACCAGGCTAATTCATTAGGTTCTTCGATTACTACTTCATACTTTGTATGGGTTCCCTTATTAAGATGGCGTTCTCATGCAATTTTGCTATAGTCAAACTTGACTATTGTATACAAAGGTAAGTGACAAAAATTATAATTGATAAATAAACTAATTAACTAGGTTCTGGTTAGGTGGTCTGTCTGTGGCCCAAGAGGAGTGAGTTTATTGTATGACCTCCTTAGTTTTAAATCCTCTTCGAGGTTAACAACACTGTTCTACTATCTGAATCCTTGATGAACGTTTGGGTGATATTGTATTTTTAGATACATCTTATCGATCAACCACCCAATGATCACGATTTTTTTATGCCAGCCATCTGAAATCTCATTTAATCTCTTTAGTAACGTGTTGAAATTAGTGGTCTGTCGATATTCAGATGTCAATTTAAGCAGCTACTGCTCTCTCTTGTTTCTTGAAAATGCCAAAATTTATCCGTTTATGTTAAACATAGAAGTATAAGTTGATGGAGTTAGTTTGGATGCAAAAATATAGGATGAGATTCGTCTTTCGTTTGGTTATTTGATCTCAGCTTTATCTTTTTAGTTCTGGCTGAGCTCTTAAAGTGGATCACATGAGAATTATCTGAAGATACTTGAGAATGTTAGTGGAAATATTTTTAATTACCAGTTTTGTTTTCTTACATAGTTTCAACACTGCCCAATTCCTTTCCCTCTTCCTTGATTCTGATCTATGTTTTTCTCATGGCAAAGAGTATGAATTGATGTTCCAGCATTTACTAGAGATCCCGGTGTCAATGCCATAATTATTTTATTCAAAGTAAGATTATGTGTTTTGGCTTGTGTGTTTTAAGAATGTTTCGAGACAGATTCACGTGCAAGACTCGTAACGTGTGTAGTGTTGGGATTATTTTGAACTATCTTCTGTTGCTTTCTTGCAGGAATTTGTCACTTGATTAAGAATGGAGTTGAATACCTTTAAAGATTCATTTGATCGTGTGGCTAAGAAGCAGAAGTTATCATCATCAAAAGCACAGGAACTAGTTGATCAAGTTGGCCGTGAAATTGAACAGGCATTGGCAAAGATTCTGTCCATTCACAATCCCATCTCACCTGCTGAGCAAAAAGCTATCCTTCTAGAGCTTAAAAGCAAGCTCACCGCAATTTCCCCCCACAACCAGTTAGAAGGTTCTCAGAAGGAACTACACATAAACTTGAGCAAGTATTCAAAAATACTCGAGAAAACCTTCAATCCTGATATATCCAAGGCATACAGAAATGTTGAATTCGACTTCCATACAGTGAATCAAATAATCGCAAGTCACTTTTACAGACAAGGGTTGTTTGAACATGGAGACTGCTTAATCCACGAGGCTGGAGAACCAGAGGCAACCGAGATGAAATCACAGTTCTTACAAATGTATCAAATACTTGAAGCCATGAAGGTTAAAAACCTCGAACCTGCTCTCAGTTGGGTTTCTGGCAACAGTGAGATGCTCAAGCAGAATAGTTCGAATCTTGAGATGAAACTTCACCGGCTGCAGTTTGTGGAGATTCTGCAGAAGGGAAACCGAGATGATGCACTCCAATATGCGAGGACTTACTTTGCTCCTTTTGCTCAGCTTCACATGGGTGAGATCCAAAAACTTATGGGTTGCCTCTTGTGGGCGGGAAGGCTCGAAAACTCTCCCTATTCGGATTTATTGGCTCCTACTCATTGGGAACAATTAACTGAGGAGCTAACACGTCAGTTTTGCAGCCTCCTGGGGCAATCCTATGAGAGCCCATTGAGTGTGACTGTTGCTGCCGGGGTTGAAGGACTGCCGACCCTCTTGAAGCTGGCCAATGTCATGGCAGCTAAAAAGCAAGAGTGGCAAACGATGAAACAGTTGCCGGTGCCTCTAGATTTGGGGAGGGAATTTCAGTTCCACTCGATATTTGTTTGTCCAGTGAGCAGGGATCAAGGCAGTGAGGACAATCCACCAATGCTGATGCCATGTGGTCATGTCCTCTGCAAGCAATCTATCATGAAGCTGTCAAAAAGCAGTACACGAACATTCAAGTGCCCTTACTGTCCGGCCGAGGCTTCAGTAGCCCAGTGCAGGCAACTATATTTCTGAAGGTATATTCGTTTCTCCTCCCCGCTGTCAATCTATCTTTTGGGGACTGGAAGAAAATCTGTTATGAAAATCGCTGCTGGTGGTATTTTATTGGCACATTGTATTTTCAGGGTTTCTAGCTTGTATATAGAAAACAAATCATCCCGGATTTGTGTTTTTTAATCTGTAGAATTGCATACAATCTATTCCATCTGCATTCTTGTGTTCATGGTTATGGGAAGATGTCCATGAAATATATATATATATATATGGTGGAATTTGCTGGTATTTGTATATATGGAAGTATGTATTCTCACCCAATCATTCTAGTTTTATAGCAGTGTTGACGCTAGGCAAATTTAATGGGCGAATCACCCATTAATCGCCCCTTTTGTACACTTCATTCATCCATCTTGTGTCCACTTATCATGCAACTCGTGGCTATACGACCGGTTCACGTGTATACTAGGGTAGTGCCACTGTGGGAGACTGGGCGAATTGATTGGTTTCACCTGGACTAATCGCTCACAGTCACAGGGAAGGCTCTAGTGAGGCGTTCCATAGTGTTTAGTGAGGGGCAATTGGCGATTCACCTGAGAAGTCAGGGAAAAGTCTTTTTGGCATTCTCTCCTCTCAGTCGATTCTCTCGTTCAGATTACAATTTTATCATCCCTAAAATTCCCTCTTTTTCTGGTAATAATTTTATCATTCAATTTTCCCTAAAATTCTCTCGTTCGGGTAACAATTTTATCATCCCGGCCACAATTCATCCAAAAATACCCTCCTTGGCCATTCTATTCGTCACCCCTGACTATTCCTCCCCGGTGAGGCCTTTTCGCCCGGCTCATTAACCCCAATTGTGGATGTTCTCAGTGAACCAAAAGAAGCAACTATGATTGTTTTATCGAAAGTCATGATTAATTTGTTTACACAAATTTGATACGGCAACTATCAAACATGCCGAGTCTGATACAGAGACGAAGAAGATAAAACACAGAAACTACAGCAAGCGACTCAGAATCCCAACAACTTCCTCAAACCGGATGAGAAGAGCGAACCAGAAGAATGAACAGACAGAGACTGAGACTGAGCGGCGCGTTGAAGAAGATAAGCCTCCACCATCTCCTTCACAGAGGTTTCAGACAAAGGATGAAAATGGGCACTCCACACAGACACGAAACCTTTGACCAAGACCCATTTCTGGTCTTCGTCCATCTTCTCCCAATCGGTCTCGACTTGCTCTTCTCTCAGGGCCAGGTACTGGCACAGCTCGCTGAAGAGGAGCTCTCTGCTCTTCCTCATGGCTTCGTCTCTCTGCGCCGTCTCGGTGTTGATCTTCGACACTTGCGAGGCTAGATCTGATGCGAGCTCTGCGTCTCCGACCTTGTTGCTGCTCATGGCGATGTGGGTTTTGCGTCTCCGGCCGGAGAGGGGTCTTGTGGTGGACTGAGAGATGGATGGGATATGTGGGGAGAGAAGCCTTGAGGTTGAGGCCATTGATGGTTGATGATTGAGAGAGATTGCTTGTTCTGGTGACTGAGGAGATGAGGTTGAGTGTTGAGTTGTGTCTGGATTTGTATCACTTAACGAACAAGTCACGACAAAGCACGGTTCTATTTAACTTCCTAGCTGTTTAGGGTTCGGCCTCTGATTAAGGCAAGTGATTTATCCATCATGTGACTATTTGTGATTTGTTGTTCTGCTCAATTTGTCCATCATGTGACTATTTATCAGGCCACACGTCCGGTTTCATCTGGTCAATCCCACTAGAGATGCTCTTAAACGACTATGTTCTTTGTGATACATACAACAATAACCTCTTGGATAAGAGTAAGGACTAGTGGAATTAAATAGTGTTTTACATATCGTTGTTACATTTAAAATGTTGTACTGATTTCGAATTCAAATCATCTTTGATCGTAGGAATCAAATCCATTGATTGTTGTAACCAAGAGATCAATGCAAAGATCATTGGAGCAGTATAAATAGATGGTAGTTAGGCCATTTGTAAATCACTTACTCATTTGTATTCATTCTTAATACAAAGTCCAAAGCTCTCCTCTTTGAACACCAATTCTCGTCTTCTACCTTTCTTGTTTGGTTTGTTCGTGTGCTTGCTATCAAATCGCTTT
>JAYMTN010002293.1:0-11308 GCA_036897425.1 Erodium trifolium | reverse complement strand
AACAACTCAGTGCTACAGCAATTAACCGCAAATCAGCTACTGTGATTCATACAATGCCTCATAAACTTAAATCTTACCAACGGTTTCAGATTTTGGGTACCAAATTTCTAACTGAAGAAGCTTCATTTATCTCTCAGAAGAATAAAAATCAATCCAGCTCAATAGAACACTAAGAACAAAATTACTGGGGAAAATTAATTCTTTTTAAACAAGCACATCCTTCAAACTTCCAGCAGAACAAGCATATGAGCAATGAATCACTGTTTCCATCGAAACAAAGAAAACCCAGAAATTGAACTACTGATCCCATTACCTTGTTCGTGATTCGACAGATCTCAGAACAAATTCGAAAGAAAAAAAAATGCACATCAAACCCAATGATTCAGAGAAATGAGCTTACTGAGGTCTTAGATGGAGAAAATACGTGCCGTGATTCTCGGTTTAACGGAGCTTTCGAGGGCGAGATCAAACGGAAACGGACACTCGAAGACGAGAGAAACGATATGGCTGTTTGGTGAATGACGCGAACGACATGTCGTTTTATAAAACCTACTGTTTTCACTTTTCACGCATCAAATATTTTCTCGTGTGGTTTGAGGAAACAAAAGAAGAAATTGGGTGAATCGTCGTTCTCGGGAGAGGTGAGAAGCGCCATGAATAGTTCATCACCAGCTCACTCTTCGGTATCAACCACGGCGATAGCCGGAGGAGGAAGCGCAAGCAATACTGATTTGGCAGCAGATGGTTTCCATTTTCCGTCTGATCTCATATCAATACAAGATCGCAAAGACGAGGCCATGCTTGGTCAGTTCCTCTACCTGTTTCTTCTATACCAATCAATCACTGCTTGATTTTGTTTTGTTTAGCTCTCTGACTACTTTTAGTTGTGCATTATAATTGTGGGTTTAAGCCCTTTTAGTTGAATTGCTAATGGGTTTTGGATATTCTTTTGGTTAATGAATTATGAAACACATTTGGTAACTAAGCCCCGTGGAGTAATGGGTTCTTTTCAACATATGAGAAAATGGTGGGAATCAAGTAGAAGTTTTGATTTGACGAATTACTGTATTGTGATTGTATGATGACAAATGTGGACTGGGAACGGTGTATATGGAAGCAAAGTGGCCAGATAAATGTGTTAGAACTTGAGTAAGGGTTTTGTTTGGGTTTGTGGATTGATTGTGAAGATATTCATTTTCAGGAGTGTTACTGTTGGGTATCTTCTATTTTTCTAAAAGAACAAGCCCTACTTTGTTATATGTGGTGGATTGTTTTTCATCTTCTCTGTTTGCTAGTTGATAAGTTGGATGCTAAATGATAGGAGCTGTATTTTTTTTACCATTTGCTTCTTTCATGTTCTCAACTCAACAATAACAAGTAATTGTAGGGAATAGTCGACTTAAGAAATGAATATGCTACAGCTTCTTTGAAGCTTCTTGGTCTTGTTGTTCTTAAGTACTAAATAATCAAAATCATTAACTTTCTGTCTCCAGTTCTGAAGTCTGATCTGATGGCGGCACTCAACAAGGAGGTTAAATCCTTGGAAGAAGATAACTGGAAGTTTGAAGGACCTCGCTCTCGTATACACCTGATATCGAAACCAGGTTAATTCTTCAACAAACTTGGTTTTTAGTGGGATGTACTGGCTTCTGCTGTTTATCAGACCTGAAGCTCATATTCCACTGAACTGTAATGTTGCGTAACCCAGTGCTCCCGTTCTCTGTTTTGTGGTGGATTTTTGCTGGAGGTGCATATATATTTCTTCGAGGTGTTTTACGTCATTTTAATTTATATGAAAGGGTAGGAGATGCTAGAGATAAAAAAAATAGGAGAAGAGGGGTATGACAACTAATCCAATTCCAAGGGCAGGTGAGATAACTTTTGAAGCATCCTTCTCATATCCCATGGAATGGTAGAGCTAGCGAGTAGTTTTGGGAAGTTAAAATAAGGCTGGATGGACACAAACAAGCATTCATCTGAATGGTATCAGTCCTTCCAATAAAGCAGATTTGTCTGAAGATACTAACTGTTACACCATGATGTACATCATATATTTAGCTTGGTAATACCAGTCTAGTATACTATACAGTTTATTGGACATCATGGCTTCCTAACAGTAGGTAATAGCCGATATCAGAAGTAGATTCGAGCATTGAAAAATATAATAGGACTGTTGTAATGAAGATTATGAATCAGACCTTAATAATGAGTGTTAGTTATTATGAATGCAATGATAAAAGGAAATTCTTATAGTTAAGACTGAAGGAATAGATATATAACTTAAGTTCGAATTACCTCCTGTTTACTTTAAGATATGAGAATTTGCACTAGGTTGTTCTTGCTGAAAAGAAACACTAGAGTTCAGAATTACTCGTGTTTCCTAGGACTCTAAATTCAAGTATTGTTAGATTAAGATAGACTGTGTAACGCTAGACGTACTTAGAGTGGACGTGTTTGATGTTCCTGTAGCTGACCAAGTCATTTAACATGCCTACCTGGAGATAAGATGCAGAATTTCTGCTGAGGGATGATTCCCTTTAGTCTGACATGGACTCTTCAATGGACTTGAAACACATAGTTTTCTCAACATCTGAAATTACCAGCCTCCTTTCTCTCTCCTTATTTCCCTTTCTTTCATTGGGTTATTACTATCATGCTAATGTAATTAATCGATCTTCGTATGACTCCATTTCAGGGGGATTTCTCCAGAAGAAAACAGAGTTGGCAAAGAAATGGGACTTGGCCATGCCAAGATGAAGCATCTTGCATCCATTGAGATGACAGTCAAGGTTCATATTTAGAAATTGATATGAGCTGCTCTGTTGTTTGTTCATTATCTGGAATGGCATGTTCTTACATCAGCTCTAGGAATCCTCTTTATGTAGTATTGGAAAGAGAAAGGGACCATAGATGAGTTTTCAGCTCTTCAATTTGGTTCCCTTATATTCTTGAGAACATTGTAAAGCCGAACCAAACTTGTTTGAAATTCACCAGAATGAGGAAAGTCAGAACACTTAATTGGTAAAGGAGATAACTCAAAAGTAACTTGTTCTAAAGATTTCATATTCTCCTCCTTGTTATCACTTTTCCATGTCTGTGATTGTTCTGATTCTGAACTTTTGCCAAATGGGTGTACTGTTTCACCTTGTATTTGTCACTTCCTTTTCTCTTTATTTACTACTGAAAATGGTGGATCCAGTTTATGATTGAGTGCTTTTTGATGACACTGTCTTAAAATCACCACCACTAAAGTGGAATCGAAGAGCAGATCTCGGTGGTGAAGTGGAGGCACAGTCATCAGAATGGTGAGCTAATCAAATTCACAGAAGAAAAACTTTCTGACCAATCTAGCTCCATCTCCATCTCCATCTCCAAAGGTGCATGGGCGATGGTCTTTATTTACCGTCTCATTTGCCGATTAAAATAATGGTTCTTTAATATATTTAATTAAGGTATTTTTTAAAATAATAATAATATAGGATGGAAACAAAGATACAATCAAAGTCTAGGAAGTTTTGTCTTTTCACATGGTCCATCTCTGTTGAGAGCTTAGATTCTGTTAAACCAAATCTTTTGGCAGTTAGGGCGCCCGATTACTATGAAGATTGAGTAGGGTATCTAGACAGGACTATTCCACCAAAAACCAGAATTGTTGGGACGAATTGAAAAAAAAAATAAAGTGATAGCACTGGCGATTAGATGGTTTAGTTGCCTCGTGCAATTTGCTCAATCTGGGGCGAATTGCCAATAGACATTTGCCTTTGACCACTTGAAATCGGTCACGGTCCCCGATTTGAAATTTCCTTTCATTTTATTATTTCGCACATACCTTCAAGCTATTTGCTACCCGTCAAGAACCAAAAGATGTATTGAGCGAGTATTTGGAGTCTTACAAACTCTTTTCACATCATTACGCACCCAAGCCAATTATAGGATATGCTTCACTTGGGATTATCATTCATATGTGCATCCAAGGGCGGATTTAGGGAGGTTTAGGATATGCCACGGCATACCCTGCCTCGAAAAAATTATATATAATTCTAGAGCTTTCAGATATCTTCGATTTGATATTTTATTGGCCTAAATCGAAATTCGTATGAAAAAAGTTATGATCATTTGAAGATCTGTTGTGTGTATAACCTCATTTTACTTAAAAGAAGTTCAATTTAAACTTGTTTTGCTAATAAAAAAACACATTTTACTTGAAAATGTTTTTTTACACTCCAAATGTCTCTTACACTTTCCAAAAACCTTATTCACAATTTTTTGTAGGTTGTATTTGAGAAAGTTAGATGTAAGATATAACGGTTCAGTAATATGCATTTACAAGTATTTATAGTCATTGATAATGAAATAGTTTTGACTCATTTTTAAAAGAAATCATGTCTCATATTATATCATTTATGTTCTCATTTGCGTCGTATGATTGATTATATGTATTGCCTAGAGCGTTCTGCCTATGGCGGGCCAAACAATGTATGGTTGACCGTTCGACTTGCACGACCTGTATGGGTTCGTGTATTGTATTTTCTAGCTGAAATTACTTCACAAAAATTATAGATGTCTGGATTCCATTCGATTTGATATCTTATGGGCTCAAATCAAAGCTTGTATGAGAAAGTTATGTCATTTGAAAAACCGATCAGACTCTAACACTTCTTAAATCGATTTGAATTTTTTTTATTTAATCATTATTATCAGTGACATACCTTAAAGTAACTTTCTAGATCCGTCTCTGGTGTTCTAGTTTGTATTACTGAATATATGTAGTTAGGACTTATTCTATCTTTCTTTTGGACTCTTGAAAAGGGAGAGAAAAGGTTCTTTTGGTGATAAAAAAAAATCTCCAACAAGAGGTGAATAAGATATGGTTCCTCTAGCTCTAACCCAACACAGCTATGGTATAAAACTAATTAAGATAAATTGGTAGAATTTAAAATACAGTAATAAATTAACAATATTGGACAGTTACTTTCAAGTTTCAAAAAAAAAAAGTAATACTTTAAAAAAAATATATTGGACAGTAAATTGTAATTTTCCATTTCCGTTACGTGGTGGAAAAAGCTGTTGTAACTTTGATATAAAAGCTGAAATGACTGCTGTGCCCTCCACTGAAAGTATAAATTTCCGAATGTAGCCACCCATAGGAACACATATACACACTATAGACCACCGGAAATAACGCGTGAATCAAAAAGAGAAACCGGAAATATTATTGAGTGGTGGTCTCCGCCAAATTTACCCAAAGCAAAGCATCCACCAATAGGTGGTCTCCACCTGGACTGTCTCATCCATGCTGGGCCCACAATTCACCCCTCGTAACTATATAAACCGCTCCCGCTAATTCTTCTCCTCTCATCACACCACAATCTCAACACCATCCTCCTCCTCCCAATGGAATCCTCCTCCGCCTCCGTCATCATCATTGGCGCCGGAATCTCCGGTACTATACACGATTACACTCTCAGATTCTGTACTATTGTAACTAGTTAATTTAATAGATCGATCGGTTTCTCATATTTTTTTTGATCCGGTGAAATTAAGGCCTCTCTGCGGCGAAGGTTCTCGCCGAGAACGGCGTGGAAGACATCTTGATCCTGGAGGCCTCCGACCGCATCGGCGGCAGGATCCGCAAGGAAGATTTCGGCGGCGTGTCGGTGGAGCTCGGCGCAGGTTGGATCGCCGGAGTGGGCGGCAAGCAAGCCAACCCCGTCTGGGAGCTCGCTGCCGACGCCGGCCTCCGCACCTGCCTCTCCGATTACAGCAATGCTCGCTTCAACATTTACGACCGCAGGTACCTACCTACCTGCTTTAATTTATTTCCATTTTGAGCCGCTGATCGGTGAGTTTCTCGGTTCGGCAGTGGGAAGTTATTTCCGAGTGGAATCGCCGCCGACTCCTACAGAAAAGCCGTGGAGTCGGCGATGGAGAAGCTCAAGACGCAAGAGGAGGAGGCCAACTCTGCCGGCGACTTCTCCAAATCAATCGAACCGTCTTCGTAATACCTTATTTTTCTAATCACATTTATAAATGCTCATCATATAATTATTAATATATTAAACGTCAGTTCACGTGGATTTTGTGATCAATCAGAGCGCCCAGCACGCCAATAGAGCTCGCCATTGATTTCATCTTACACGATTTTGAGATGGCAGGTTCAATCTTCTTCCCTCTTGTTTGTTTCCCGAGAAAATGAAAATTTCCTAATCCTCGTTTGTTTGGGCGTGGCAGAAGTTGAGCCCATATCGACGTATTTAGACTTCGGAGAGCAAGAGTTTCTGGTCGCAGACGAAAGAGGGTACGAGCATTTGCTGTACAAGATGGCCAAGCATTTTCTCTTCACATCAGAGGGTAAAATTATGGACAGTCGCCTCAAACTTAACAAGGTAGAAAACTTCTCAACCTTTGCTTGTCAAATGGACTGCCTGGGTTTTCTATTGAATTAAAATAATGAGCCAATCATCATACGGAAACAGAGTGACATAGCAGGGAGCTAAAAGGTTTCTGGGGAAAAAATTCCGGTTTTGTTTGCATGCACCTTTCTTTGGTTGAGATCGATTTGACCCACTTTTGCAGTTGCTGGATTATGATGTTTTCTGAAAGCTGCTCCTTTCTTTTATTATAACTATTGCATTTTCTAACATTTCACCTTCTTTTTTCCATCTGCTGGGGTGGAGGAGTCAACTCTTCTCTGTCCTTTCTTTAATCCATACAGTGCATTTTGCTCATCCGATCTTTTCAACAGAGCTATAGATGTTGATGGGCGGAGTGTTTTCTTTTATCTTTTTTGTTCGTGATGTATGTGTGTTTTCCAATCTTATGATCAGTGATAGCTGGTTTAATGCATATTAGCTTTGTGTTTTGCAAAATTGACAGTAGTGCTGTGCTGGCCTACTTATCATTGTCAATTTCATAACCAAGATATAAACCCTTTCCTTCTTTTTTATTGGAATTGTTATCAAAGAATATGAGTAATTGGTTCTGTGGTGTGTTACAAATTTTAATCACTTAACAAATCATATTTTGTATCATAAAACTTAACAGTCGAGCCTAGAAATAGAGCCTTTTGACCATTTTCAGTCCTTGTAGGGGGCAGCACTAGCTATTCTAGATAGTAACCCTTATTATGAGACCGAGGACCCCTCCACTTCGGCTATTACTTGACCCACCAAAATATTTGATTTCAATCAAAGAACCATGTGTAGTATGTTTTGCCTCATGAGCAGAAGAAAGCCATGACTTGAGACGTCATATCACCTACATTCAGTGACTATTGAATAATTGAAAAGGTCCAGTTATCCAATACAAGATTATCATCATTAGAGAAGCATGCATAGCAAAGCAAAGAGACAGAAGGGAAGTGTATTATCATTTTCTTCATTTAAGTCACAAAAAATATATGTGTTGCCATTTTCTTCTTGTAATGAGCCATTCTCTCTTACTTGCTACATCATTTTGTTTTTCAACTAACCTCCCATAAACTACAGGAATGAGTGTGCTGTGGAGATTCTTCTTCAATAAATATTTACATTTCTGAGTCATGGGTTTGCACAGATATTTTTGGTTTGACTTTTGAGAATCTTTAGGGTCTACTCTGATATCTACATACTTAATTGTTATCAATCTTGTGTTTTGGGGTGATTGGTGATGATTTTAAGCATTGATTTGTGGCAGGTTGTTCGGGCATTACATCACTCAAAAAACGGCGTTATAGTGACAGCCGAGGATGACTGTGTTTATGAAGCCAAGTATGTGATTTTGTCCGTTAGCATTGGAGTTCTCCAAAGCGACCTCATCTCCTTCAGGCCTCCCTTGCCCGTACGTCTCCTCTTCCCTTAATTTATTCTGTGTTTTCTTATCTATTACATGACAGACAAATGTCCATCATAACAGCCTCAGTTTGGAAAAAAATTGTCATCATGTTATTTATTGTTATTTGTTTGATAGTAGTACAATATTACAATTACTGGGAATTTGCAATTCCTTTGCTTGATTTGTGGGGAAGTGGCCTACTTTATTAAATACCAATTATGTTGAAGAGGTCAGCATTCATGGATGGCTGGCTGTGGTGTTTAAAAGGCTTGACTGGTATCAGGACTCATGACAGAGAATTTTGAGGTGTCTTCATGTATGTATTTAATATTTTTGATCGGCTAGCAGATATGAAGATCAGATTAATTGCCTCACATTCAATATATGATGTCTCTATCATTTCATCTATAATATTTAATTATGTGCATTTGATTATAAATTTATAACAATGACTAATTATGTGTATTGGTAAATACTTTAATCATATATCACATGTAGTTTAGATTTTCTGCTGGCCTTAAATAATGATATTTGAAACAATGGCTTTCGTTTATCTCAAAACTCACACAGTAATTGAAATTTAATTATTACTCAGGTGTGGAAAAAGGAAGCCATAGAGAAATGCGATGTGATGGTGTACACAAAGATCTTCTTAAAGTTTCCGTATAAGTTCTGGTCCTGTGGCCCAGGAAAAGAGTTCTTCATCTATGCCCACGAACGGAGAGGTTACTACACATTTTGGCAGGTTAGTTACATCGGTTTCATTGATATATTTCTTTATATTATTGTTGCCAGCTAGTAGTCTCTGCCATTATTGCCTGGACCTAATTGCTGGCTATTTTATTGGTTTTTATTTTATTTAGATAGACATTAAATGGTGGTGGAGAATTAAAAGATTGTGTCGTTAGTAGATGATGAACTCTTAACTTTCCAATTATTACTATTATATTCTGTCATGATTGACTGTGTTTTTGGCAAAGAAAATTTTAAATTCTACATTTAGTGTATGATATTAATAGTTAATTAGAGTAATCCCTTTCTTAGCAGCCAATAGTCAAACATCAAGACAAATACATTATAATCATGGTATGATAATACTTATACAGTGTATTGAACATAAAACTAGTTAGGAGAACCTTTATAGCTGATCATTTATGGAAGAAGGATCTCATAATTTTGATATTTTATTATGTTTATGGAAAGATTCATGGTTGTATGGCAATAATGTTGTTTCAAACATACAGTTGTAGTATTTAGTGTTGCTATAGTCTGGTCCTCTGGGGAACACTGCAATATATGAAAACAATATGCTCTTTGGCTTGCTGCAGCATTCATGTGTCAGAGTCTCATATCAAACTAAATTGTTCATCACTTTTTTCTTCTATTAGTTTGAGTTCCTAAGTTGGTCAGACATTAACATGGTATTAGCCTATTAGGGTTTGTTCTCCAACTCACGTCATCCTGGCCACCAACTTATATGTTCTTCCACATACCGAGTCTCACATAACGTAGTGATCATTGAGGTTGAGCTAGTGGTTAAATTAGCTCTCGCCTCATTAAATTCAAGTTTGAATCACGATGGGCCACCTGCTTGGTAACACAAGTTAGATTATGGGTTAACTTACTTTATTGTCAGTAAAAAAAGAGAGTCTGATATCAAGTAAATGCGAATTCATACAGAAATGTCGCCCATTATTTGTCACTCTTTACCTGTGGCAATATTGTTAGTTGCACCATGGAAACCAATCTCTATCTCGCCCATAGTTTTGTATTCTTGGAGAAATTAGTAATAATCAAATTCCTAGGGGAATGAATATCATAATGTCTTCATGTGGGGTCTTGTGGAGAGATTGCGGGATCTCAATGTCTCTGTTAATATAGGTGTTTTATTAAATCAATGTAGATTGTAATATGATATTGTGATTAGGATTAATCATGATATTTGGTTGACATCATTACTAGGATTGCATCATCTATTCATTGTTTTGTTTTTGATCCGAGGTGGATGCTGATCTGTTGGTATGTTATCAGCACATGGAGAATGCGTGCCCTGGGTCCAACATCTTGGTTGTGACACTAACAAATGAGGAGTCGAAACGTGTAGAAGCTCAATCCGATGAGGAGACATTGAAAGAAGCCATGGATGTGCTGAGGGACATATTTGGGCCCAATGTACCTACTGCCACAGATATATGTGTGCCCCGCTGGTGGAACAATCGCTTCCAGCGTGGCAGCTACAGCAACTTCCCCATCATTTCTGATCTCCAAGTCTTTCAAGACATCAAGGTTACTCATGTCCTGTTATCTCCTTAAGAGAACCCTTAATTTGAAATTTAAAACTTAATGTTCTAAACGAGGTATATGTTTCAGTCCCCAGTAGGACACATATTCTTCACCGGTGAACACACAAGCGAAAGATTTAATGGCTATGTCCATGGTGGATATCTTGCAGGTACATACTAGGATATGTTGATAACTTGAGCAGAGTGAAGTGTAATGTACTACTAACATATATTCATAACAGAAGCACATTCTGTTTCATGATAAACAGGTATAGACACTGGCAAGGCTGTGCTGGAAGAAATGAAGGATGAGGAAAGTCAATCGCTATTGCTGGCATTGACTGAGTCATTAAGTTTGTCGCAGACGGAAGCAGTGTCGGGTCTACACAAATGTGACATTCCCAGACAAAATTTCCTTAGCAGCATTCAAGAAGCCATCTTATGACTAAATGAAGCTGATGGTCATGATCATGAGTCAACTGACAGGAACTATTGCTATAGGAGCAAGGGTATGAACCAGAATTGGGTTCAAGCTTTCGATCCATAATTATACTGAAAATGCGGAACGAGGAAAGCAGATACAGTAAAAGGTTTTCACAGAGGTCGAAGATTGGAAGTGAGAGGTTTAGACGTGTAAGAGGTTGTTAATTGGAGGGTAGGAGAGAGTGAACATTTGATTCTATTACTGTACTACTCACTTCGTACCTAAAAAGGCTTGTCTGCCTCATCCATCTCATTTCAACACTTCAACTAGTCTGTGTCAAAAATCAAAATAACATTATTTCTATATAATTAATGATGAAAATAGAAAATATGATTGGAATTTCCTTTTTATTTTATCAGATGTTCGTGTTTAGATTACCATGTATTTATTCATATTTTGTTCCTTATTTAATTTTGAAAATTTGAGGCCATAAATGCATTCTCTTCAAACCCATATACATAAAAATGATAACAGAAAAAGTATTGTATTAATCATTTTTGTCTTAATTAAAACATGATGAACATCATTATTTCTAAATAGATAACAAACTTGTCCAAATACAACCATCATATTGTTCAAACTAATCAACAAATAGCATACTCTATTATTTATATTCCAAGTAATTCCTTCTCCTTCAAACATTCAATAGTGTCCCAATACCTCCGAACTCGAGGAGCTTGTCGGTTCCAATGGCTCTTCACGGATTGCCACCCTCACTCATCGGAGTTCA
>JAYMTN010002292.1:0-11308 GCA_036897425.1 Erodium trifolium | reverse complement strand
TGCCCGCCATTCTGCCCGACGATGTGAATGCTCTAATGCTCATTGTTGGCCTTTATGCTTAAGTCAACAAACAAGTATTTGTATGGAGGATAAAAGCAAAACCCGATGAACATTAAGATGAGAGTAGTTTTGTTCAAAATAAGGATTACTATAAATGGAAAAAATATAACACTACAAATTATGGTATTATGAACTACTAAACAATGTTTTTTTTTTCTTTTTTCTCTCTCTTTTCAATTGTATCATCACTTGAAAAGAGAGCTTTTTTATGTCCGTAATTAAATATGTAGGATTAACCTACAAATATCATCACTTGACACCACTTTATAAATGTCATTTCCATGAATGGATTTTAAGTTATTTTATAGTAGTTTTTTTTAGTAAGAAGGTTTAATTAATAAATCTTACACACGATTCAATATAAGTGTTACATCTATTCACCGAACGTTTTTGGGATCTCGAAAGACGACCAACGAGATGATAATTCTCTCCATAGATTTATATTTTGTATAAGAATGATTAACATAGATTTATTTGTAACATTAGTTTTATGAAATGATTATCAAGATTAATCATACCTTATTTTTTAGTAAACAGTAATGGACATAAAAGGCGTAAATTTGTTCTTTCCTCTTGACACTAATGGACAAAAAAGGGATGGAGGGCACGATGGTAATTTTATTCCTTCCTCCTGCAACATGTTCGTTATTAGCTCAGACGTACTGTGTGTTCATTGCGCACTCCTCATTTCTGCTGCTCAGGAGGTTTGTTCCTCTGAAGCTCTCTCTCTCTCTCTTCCTCCTCCTTCGATTTTATCCTCGTTCCTCACTCACATTTTCTTCTGACTTTACTTTGGTCTTAATTTTGTAGAGATCTGTGTATTTTATCGGTGGGCTTGACCAACTCGCCGGCCAAGCAAGCCATCTCCGGCTGCGTCGACTCCGACCAGACCAGAATCTCTCAGGTAAAGCTAGATCTATTGTGTATTGTGGATATTTTTTTGCGTTGAGTGTTTTGTTCAAGCTGTTGTAAAGGACCTCTTCATTTTGCTGTTTGATTGTGCTTAATTTCGACTGATTCTGCTTTAGATTGACGTTAAAGTAGATGAACTTGAGACCATGCTTTTGCTTTGTGGCTTGTTTCTCAATCCTCGAGCTTCCATGGAATTTTGATTCAGACCAGCCCTGAACTTGAGTCGGGAACGACATGGGTGCGAAGGGCGTTGGTGAACGGAGAGATTGCGGTTCTGACGGTGATCGGAAACTTCCCGCAGACGATGGTGTGTGGGGGGTGCTAAGAGGGACGGCGAGGCCAAGGTTGGGTTCGATTTGAAGGAATCTGACCGGAAGCGCTGACGGCGGCGGAGAGGGTTGGTTTGATTCTTAGAATCAAAATCCCATGGAATGGAATTTTCAGTTTTAACTCAAATCACATTTTTATTATTGTTTCGAATGAAATAAAAGTTTCTCCTGCAATTTGGAATTCAACTGTTCTTAGGTAATGGCAAAGGCATTATAGTATTCACTTTGATGTTTTCGTCTCTGTTTTTCCCATTTCAGTTTTATGGCGGCTCATCAGGTTCCCGTCACCAGATTCCCATTGTATGGAGGCCACAATAGCGCCAAGAATTACCAAGCTATGATGGCAGAGATGGAGGTGCAGGTGAGCACGAACGTTAACGGCGACAGAGAGCAGCCGGTTTTCTATCGGGGTTCATCGCCAATCTACCCACTCGCTAGGCATCCCCGACACATGTATCGAGATACGTGGTACCTACAAGACGCGAACACGGGCGTGGCAACAAGAGTGAGAAGCATGGACCAGTACCTGTTAGGTTTCTACCGGATTGTTAATGGACAACGAGAAGTAGGCGGACCAATGTTTCATGCTAGCGAACTCGCCGGACTTGCATTGCCAGGCGAAGGCCTCATAGACCAGCCTCTGCCTTTTGAGTCGTCATATCCCAACGGAGGAATTGAGCATACAAGCATAAACAAAGGCAAGATCACAAAAGTCGTCCGAGACTTGTTTCAGTATCAGAATGGGGCGGGAGCAAACAAGCCTTTTTTCACCCTGGTTCCTTTCCAGTGCGAGGCGTTGAGGTCGCGTCTTCTCCGCGACAAGATTGTCAAACGGTGGGAGGGAGATAGGGCATACACCTTCGATCAGGATGATTGTACTCTTGCTCGGGACTGGAAGAAATTCGCTAAGTTTGTGCTCTCCGACCAAAAGAAGGTGCCAGCAATCAATGTGTGGGCAAACCGAATGAAGAGCAACGGTCTGGAGGACACAGCGGATCTGTTCGGCATTATAAAGAAGTATTGATTGATTCCCCCTTATGTCTATGTTATATGTGTTGAAATACACTAGTTACTGATTTTGCTTATCTCATGTGGTAAAACTTGATGAGCTGAAACTTGAGTTTAACTATAGACCATCCGTAAGTTACAGGCCATACACTACTCCAGGATGTTTTATAGGTGACAAAGTTTTTACTGTCATAGCAACATAGTTTTTTAAGTCGTGGCTTATTTATTAGGCGACATAATATTTTATAATGTTGCCAATTTCTCTAGTGACACAAAAGATATACAGGCTTATTCTATTTTGTATCTACATAATTTCATTCCCTTGTTATATCTAAAGTTTCTAAAATACTTCCCATTCATTCATACTTGTCCTATACGAACAATACACATTCTAAAATCAGTAACAAGTATGTATATATACCAAAATGTATTCCAATTGCATGTCAGAATGTGCAACACTTTTGCAAACCAGAAAAACAACCATATTAAAGGAAAACATTAGCTAGGGAAGCTCACTGTCAAACACTTCATCTTCCTCATCATCATCATTACTGCCATTGTTGTTGTCCTTGGACCCCTTCTCATAATCAAGCTCATCCTCATCCAAAAGCAATTGATCTGTTAAGGTTTGATGTTAGGGATGAATTTATCAACAAGACTCCATTGCAGTGTCTTTAATGGTGTCCGAGCAAGTCACAACCTGATTAAACAACGCAAGTACAGTAGGTAAGCCCAATATCCAGAAGAACACTAACAGAACTAACAAATAAAATCATATAGTTGATTTCAGCTATTGCTAAGAACTCCTACAATTTCCTAAATCATGAACAGAGAAATAACTTCAATGGGCTTTCTACATCATCCAAGACTAAAACATGCCACATCAAATGCACTAGAAACATTCATTCAGATAAGTATGCACATAACCAAATTTATAACTATCACCAAATGTTGAAATATTCGTTTAGGAATCCAGAAAGTAATAAGCACATCAACAAAACTATTAGTATTCTTAAATATGGTTATATATCTCTAATACTCTGCACACACTAATGAGTTCCTGGAAAAATAAATCTGAAAGAGTTGGCTTCAAAGGTATATGAAATAAATCATCATAACAAAAGAGTGGGTTTCATTTAACTTAACAAAGCATATCATAAGAACTAAACAGAATTTTGTAATGCTCTAAGCAATATGTAAATGGATGTGCATCTGATCAGTTGATAAGTAAGAGCAAGAGATGCGTCTAAATGAAGGATTTGTGCAAATTTCCATCAAAGGTATAATAAAAACTTGAAACGAGCAAAATTGAAGGTAGCATAGAGGATTATTAAGTTTTGAATTTACCTTCCATGTAGTCACTATACTTCATGACATAGCCTGTAGAAATAAATAGTATAAAATCCAGATTAATAGAGAGTTAGTTGAATAAATACAAGCCAAAGAAAAAAACAGAAGGAAAAAAATGCAGCAATGATGTTTATTTTTGCACCTACTTTTATCCACAAGAAACTATAGCAACTATACAAATTCATGGATCAACAACATGACAATTATGTAGCAGAGAAAATAGTAGATTACTATACAATTTCAACTCCAGTTATTCCAACGGTATCACATTGCCTAATTAAACAAATGGAAATAAACAATAGTAAGAAAATATAAGCTAAAAATATTAGTGTACAGTGGCACGTTTGTTGTTCGCCTTTTATACTTCAATGTAGGCATCAAGGTGAAGGGCGACACTTGTATTTGTATATCATGGCCAGGGCCGGCCCTTTTAATATGGTAGCCTTTGGCAAAAATTCAGAAAAGAGCATTTTCAGTATAGCAAGCAATGAAATATAAATTAGTTACAAGCTTACCCCTTAATATCAATATCAATACTCATGTTCAGCAACTACTGTAAAATATGGTTAGCGATAACACCACAACTTTTGCATTAATGGGGAGGACAAGTTCTATTTCTTTTGTTCCCAACATGGATCCTTTTAAACACACCAATAATAAGACCACCTCTCAAGTACATCTTCCTTGCCATGGAAGCTGATACTACGTAAGTATAAAATGTTTGTTATATATTGCAACATACACAAATATAACATATAGGAGAGATAAAACAAGCATAAAAATATTAAAGATAGAGGTGTGGAAGAGTCTTTACCTGTTCTAACATAGTACCAGTCAGGGTTATAGGGAGCTTGAAAGTTGCAGCCTTCGCAATATCAGTCCAATAAAGATGATTCATCTATTCTTAGCTATGAAAAAAATCATGAAAACATAATCATTTTCATGGTATTTCTTAAACAAGCAAAAACACAAAGCTCACACACCTCTTCACTCACTTCACAGAGTCTAAAACATACGAATACATCCTATACTGGTCTAGTTGATTTCTGATTCCGAACATTCTTAAACACATCAATGACAACAAATTGAAAGGCCCTAAAATGGACCAAAAATCGACTGAAAACAAAGGTGAAACCAAGGATACCTTCGTCGTCATAGGTGAATCGGTCGCCTAAGGTCCGATGGTCGGTAATCAGAGTTCCCTGAGAGCAAGTGTCAGGGTACCAAACTCACTCAAATTGACCAATAATCAAAGAGAAAAGGAAGAGAAAGGAAGAATCACAGTACCTACATCGTCGCAGTTGAGTTCGATAGTCGGAGGACCATAAACTTGAGGTAGATCGCCGGTTGTCTGCTATCGCGAGAGGAACTCGAGAGAAATTGTATGAGAGAAGCAAGGCGGCAGGTTTAGGTTTTGGGGATAGGTTAGAAAGAGATATGTTTAAGTGTTGAGGAAAGGGAGGGGATTGAAAAGAAGAGCACCGCTCTTTTTTTTTAGAGCAAAATTTTGGTTCCCTCCTAAAACTTTATTAAATAATAAGCTTTCCAATTTTGAAAATCAATTTTTTTTTATATATATAAAATACCTAAAACTATTATTTAAACAAAGAAAATCAATATAATAAATACATCTTCCGTAATCTTCGCAACACCCGGATCGTTCAAGCCAAATCGAGATTTGAAAACGATCCTCATCAGAAGAAACCAAAGTCATTCTTACGATCTCCGGCAAAGTGTCGAAAAATCCCTAGAAAGGGATTGAAACGAAGCCTGGTATATGATCCAACTGAGAATCAACAATCGAATTGAGAAGATTAGAATGGTTTGAGAGGGTTATAAGGATTTAAGAGAGTGGTGAGGGTTAAGAGAAGGGTTTAAAGGGGTAATTAGGTTTGAGAAGATTAAGAGGGTTAGAAATAGTAACGAGAGTTTGAGAGGGGTAGGAGGAGGGTTTGACAGCGTTAGAAGAGTTTGAGAGGGTTAGAAGGGTTTAAAAGAGTTATGAGAAGGGTTTGAAGGGGTTGAGATAGTTATGAGGATGATTTGAGAGGATAATGACCTGTTGAAAGGGTAATCAAGGTTTGAGAAGATTATGAGGGTTTGAAAGGGTTGGAAAAGGTAACAAGGGTTTGTGAGGTAACGAGAGTTTGAGAAGATTAGAAGGGTTTGAGAGGGATCAAATGGATTAAGTGGGTGATGAGGATTAAGTGGAGGGTGAGAAGGGATTCAGAGGGTAATGAGAGTTAGAAGAGGGTTTGAAGGGGTAATGAGGTGAAAGAAGATTAAGAGGGTTGGAAAGAGTAACAAGGGTTTGAGAGCGTTAAAAAAGTTTGAGAGGGTTATAAGGGTTTAAAAGAGTTATGATAAGGGTTTGAGAGGATAATGAGGGTTTAAATGAGTTGTGAGATGGGTTGGAAAGGGTAACAAGGGTTTGTGAGGGTAGTGAGGGTTTAAGAGGCAACCAGGGTTTGATAAGATTATAAGTGTTTGAGAGGGTTAGAAGGATTTAAGATGGTGATCAGGGTTAAGAGGAGGGTTTGAAGGGCAATGAGGTTTGACAAGATTAAGAGAGTTGGAAAGAGTAACGAAGGTTTGAGAGGGGTATGAAGAGGGTTTGAGAGCGTTAGAAAAGTTCGAGAGGATAATGTGTGTCTTAAAGGGTGATGAGAGTTTAGGAGGGTTACGAAGGATAATGAAAAGGGTTTAGTGGGGTTAATAATGTGGAGATAAGGTCAAAAGGGTTTGGAAGTTTTGAGGGGGCTACGAGGGTTACCTATCATTTATCCAAAATTTTGATTTCATCTTCCTCAAATTTAATTTGAGGATGAATATTCATTTACTAGATCGAGTATAGATTTTTTGTTAAGGATATGGAGATAGGGTTCAAAGGGTTTGAGAGGGTTACCTATCATTTATCAATTTCGTTTAAAATTAATATTCATTATTTAGGCCGTACACAATGGGCTTAACCCGAACAGGCGGTCAACGAATCCACCGACAATAGAGCTGGTTTAATCAACATAATCGTGGGTTTTGGGCTTTTTCTCAAAAAGGTGTCAAATCGACCTACTGTAGAAGGTCTTAGATCCTGTATAGATTTTGTGTTAATGATGTGGAGATAAGGGTTTGAGAAGGCTATGATCGTTGGGAGGGTTAAAATGTTTTGAGAAAAGTAGGAGAGTTGACTTTTCAACAAATTAATAGCAACAAAGTATTTTACTTTGTCACCTAAACTATTATTAGTGACAAAGTAGAAAACTTTGTGACCAAAGATAACGGAATAGTAGTGACAAAGTATTTTACTTCGTCGCTTAAAATAATACTAGTCACGAAGCTAAAAAGTTATGTCACTATTGTCACATATTAGCGACATAGCTTATACTTCGTCACTGATATAGATAAAGCTGACAAAGCTAAAATGGTTTTGTCGCCTATAAGCCATTATGGAGTAGTGTTACTTATTAATGATTTTCTCCACTGCATTCACACTAAGAGGGTTAAAATTTAGGCCACCGTCCGGTGAGAAATTACAATACTTTTAATTTGAATAAGAAAGTAGTTGAATGGGCTGCTAGTAATTACTGCATTTTAGGTGTTGATGATGTATATTTAAAGTAAGTGATTATCACATCTTGTGAACACTCTCGCCTCTCTTTTTTTCTTTAGGGTTTCGTAGCTGTCACGTCGTCTGGAGAGAGAAAGGTCGTGTTGGTGTCTCACCGGTCCTATGGGTGTCGTGTCTTACTCTGCATTTGTTGGGTATGTGCTTTGGCCCGTGTCTCTGGACAACTGGGTATTGCAAGATTCACATCGTTGTATGATATTTGAGAGTCGTAGTTGTGGGGCGGTTGCGAAGGTGTTGACATCGACAGAGTAACAATCTTTCACCGGGATCTAGAACTGTGAATATTACAGAGCGGAGTCAAGTTCACAAGAAAGCAACGGGAGGAGAGGGATTCAAGAGTTCCCGCTCGTTCATCACATGATAGGACCAGCCTCGGCTTCCAATTCACCTCAATTTCTAACATGAGCGTTAAGATTACGGTATCTGAAGCCCTATCTATTAGAGGATCAACTCAGCTCTGAAGCCCTACCTATTAAAGGATCAACTCGACTAAAAGCTCAAGCAAGCTGATGGTTGAAGACTCAATTATAATTATATTTTAACATGCGTCATCACGGATAAATCCGTTTACAGGTTTGAAAGTAGATTATTTAGAAAAGAAAATGAGCTCATTGAAAACAGAGATAAAGACTAACCCACTTGGAATTTTTCTGATAAATTGAATTTTTTTTAGTATTTTGTAGGCAGTGGGGACTGAACCCGAGTCTGTGACGTACCGAGTTTTGATGCCGTATAACTAAACTTTGTTATCATATTATATACTGTGAAAGATCGTTATATTTTATAGCCACAGATTCACGTACATTCCCCACAAGTTAAATGGAATTAGAAACAGCTAAGCACTTAATTAAAAATAATGTACTAATTATATATACACAGACACACGACCACCTAAAAACAAGTATATTTGTCTTGAAGATGGAGTGGGTAGGGGGGAAAGAGATCTCGAATCCCAGCAGCAGTGTGTGAGAAGATGAAGATTCTGAACCAGAAGATAGTATTGTACGTATAGCATAAAAACTGTATAAGAAGTATATATTCATGTATCTGTACATATATACTATATACAACTCTATATTTTATTGCGATCCTCAAATCTTTCTGGTTCCAAAGACAACCAATCAATTAGCTTTGATCTCATTTTATAAATATGATCTTTAGTTTATACAGAAGGAGTTACCTGGATAGATAATCTCATTACACATATATATTATATCCTGTTTAATTTGCTCCTCTTAATTTAGTGTCATTTCAGGTAAAATACGTACCCTACGTGTACAATATTTCTGAATATAGTGTACCCTACGTGTAATTATTTTTGTGTAGTTATACTTATACATGTGTTTTGGTGTCTCCGGTTTTAGAATTGCTAAAATAAACTCAAAAGAATTAAATCAAAATACAGATAGATTATGTGTGTTGAATAATTGTGTCCAATTGTAAAGATAATCCAAAAATACTTATTATATATTATATACCCAACAAACATTGAAAATATACTTCAAATGGAAGAATCATAATTACTCCCTTACACAATACAGTATAGCAAATAGTGACTCATTTCGAAACTATTGGAGTAGTAGTTTCAAATAATATTATAAAGTGATGTACTGTACTTCGTTCCACGTGAAAGATATTTCAATTACATCCTTAACAATATCCTCTCATTCACCTATCCAAATGTGATATTGGTAATCAATTATTTCCAATAATGAAATAATGAATACTTAGCGTTGAGAGAGAAATTAATGCACAAAACAAAACACACAATTTGCATCCGATAGCTTTGCGAACCTCCCTTACGGTAAAAACCTGCGAACTTCAAATCTGGTTTGAGAATATAGCGAGCATGGTTTGAGAAAATAGCATTCTAGTTTGAGGAAAAAAAGTTTGAAAAAACAGCATTTTACTTTGAGAAAATAGCGTTTCAGGTTTGAGAATTTTATTGTCTGGGAATATTCAACTCAAACCGGGACTGTTATTTTCTCAAACCGCATACACTATTTTTATAAGTTCGTAGGTTCACAACGTAACAACTGGTTCGCACCTGATTGCAAGCTTGTACATATATACAAAAAAAAAAATAATAACAAGTCCACACACTCATGACAAACTCAACCTTCAAATTGGATACTCAGATTTTGAGGGCATCAAACAAATTAACTTCAGGTCAGCTTGCAGTGTACAAAAACAAAATCAATCAGTTAACAAGGTTATTACTCTACAGGTCAATTAGCAATCAAATTAACTTCTTAATTTATTCACCGCAAATTAATCATGCTCGAAGACTGAACTACGGCTTCTGTTAGCTTTTCTTGCAGCCTCAATGGATCAGTGCAGGACTCACTAACCTGAGTTAACCATAGACAAATCTAGTAATCAGTACTAAACAACCATAATTAGAAACAACATAAATAACTTATAATCATAGCAAACAAAGAAATAACTTATTTCTAATCAGCATTATATTAATAAATACCTCTGCTTGAATGGTATGAAATAGCCTCTTGTTCACTTTTGTAGAAGAACAGCTTACAATAACAAGCCCTTCTGTAAGAAGTATCTCCAGCGCTCTTGACAGGGGAAAATCATGCTCTCTCAGTCCAATGCTGAACACAATCTCGAGACGTCGATCGGTGAACGGATACACAATTACATGACATGCTGAACAGCTACCAGAGCTCGAGCTCTCGTCGTCATTGGAAACTTTCTTTAGCTCATCTCTCTGGGAACTAAGAACACTTATGTTCCTCTGAAGATGCTTGATGTAATTCACAGCCTCGTACATATGATCTGATATCGAACGCTTTCCCTAAACAAAAACAACCTTGTTGAGTTATGTTTAGGTAATTATCAGATTGTTTCTGTTTTGACACATAAGCCTGACAGATTATGTTCGTTCTCAGTCTGTTTTTTACAGGCTTCCCCGTGCTCATTCATGGATTGGGGCATCTGTAAAACTTTTCTGATAAAATAAAATAAAAGATGAGATGGATATGGAAAAATATTGACCTTGATGTATTCAAGAGGGAGGAGAGATCTAAGGGAGGCGCAGCGAGCGGCCATTTCTTGCCTCCTTTCTCTCTCAATCTCTCTATGCATCTTCTTCCTGCTGGTGGAGTCATCATTTTGATGACTATTAGGGTTAGATCTGTGGCGGGTTTTCCCCATCTGAGGACCGAGCCCTAGCTGGATAAGATCTTGCTGTGGGATTGTGTCTTCTTCACAGGAACCCGAAGAAATCTTGAAACACAGCTCGTTGCCTTGCTGTAAAGGAAACATAATTATAATTTTATTATTTTTATTTATTTGAAGAAGATCTTGAAGAAGCAGCTGGTACTGGTGGTGGTGGTGGTGGTAACCAGCAAGCTCCAAGCTCTGATATATGGTATGGTAATGGGGATTAGAAAAATATAGTATTGAGTGGTATTGAATTAAAGAAAGGAGAGGAGATATGTTTGTTAGGGCATGTGATCTTCCTGTATTATTTTTAATTTGATTGAGATTCCTTGTAAGGTCTTCATAATAAGTGAAGCTTTATGATATGGTAAGTCATCAATGACCTAATCACCCATTTCGTAGCTTTATTTTCCTGTTTGGTATTTTATATTTTAAAGTAAGTATTTTAACATTGATTTAAATATTATTATGTTAACTTTTATTGAGGAAGAGTTTTTTTTAATCGAAATGTGCGACTTTTATTAATTATCAAAAGTAATGATATATTGTAGTGCGTCAGGAAGAGGCCCTAAACATTGAAGAACAAGAACTGATTAAGGTAGTTATTGTTTGATGTGCTGTTTAAACCCTAGAAAAGCTCTTTGTCGCAGCACCCAAAAGTCATGGCTATGACCATAGTTTTCACCATGGCCTATGTCATGGTTATGCTTCTCTCTTCTACACATCTCTCCTTTGCACTTTTCCTTTGGATCTTGCGAAGATTTTTTTCGCTAGGGTTTCTTTCGAGCCGTCTCTAGCCACCGCGACGTTGGCCTTCTCCCGCCACCAACGAAGTGTCTCCCGA